>LKNJ01003104.1:0-10000 GCA_002120245.1 Maccullochella peelii | reverse complement strand
TTCATGAATAAAAAAACACACAAGGTCTAATCAGTTTGACAACCAGGTGGTCTGCACCATTAACAGACAGTATCAAAACCTGGATCACATTCATTTGCAAACAAAATTAATATTCTTGATTTTACCATCATGACATTTATATATCAATCACAAAAACAAACTGACACAGGCCTCAAATTTCCTGAAACTGGGCACAATTACTGTTGCTAGTGGGGTGCAAGTTACCATGAGTGAGTATATCATTTTTGAAAGTTTGATGTCCAAAGGCACAAAAAAAAACATCTTGTCGGGGTGCAACACAACTTGAAAAAAAGATGCTGAAGCAGGATGAATACACTAATTGTAGGAATACAGTATCTACAAGTGGAGTCAGTGTGAGATTCAATCATCATAAATCACATCAGCTTCTTTCTTCCTTTTAAAAGCAGTGGGTTGGGGGAGAGATTTTTTTTTTTAACTAAAAACGTATCTTGAGGATGGCTGCTGTGCACCTAGCTTACAGTCTGGTGCTTAATGTGTTCAAAAACACAGAAGATATGCACACACTATTGAACCTGTTCATAAATACATAGAACAGATTCCATGAAACAGACAGATGCAGTTGAAACGCACATATTTTTCTGTTGCTATGTCTACAAATATTTAATCAACTGAATGGGAAGGACCTTACACATTCTACAATCAGCTGTGGGTGGCATTATTAGTAATAATGGCTTATTAATCCAACCCAGTATAGGCTCACATTCAAAATTGTACTTTTGTTTGCATTTCCATCAGTTCTAGATGAAAAAATGTACAGCCAAGTACCTCTGCCAACTAAAGTTACAAAAATGGATGTTAGTGCTTGTCCTTGTGAAAAGATGTGGTCTGAGCAGGCAGAAATTACAGGGGGAAATTTTTTTCATGACAAAAAGACCAAAATTGCACTCTGCTTCTAGATGTGCATAAACATGTCTTCCCCTGTGCCTGTGCCTCCCACTCTGGCGCAAGCTGAGCCCAAAAAACAGTCCCTAGCACAAATAAAGAGACTTGCATCCAAATGAAAGTGACACTTCTGGTGGCCTGTACTAGAATGAAATTAGAGGCATAAGCATTGCATAGTAGATACTGACTGACACATGAGAGAAAGACCACAGTATAGTCATTTTATATTGAGTTGCAGTGTATTTTTCTGCATCACAACACACAGTATTGTATGTATTGCATGTATTGTATACTACTGGAGAAGTAAGTGTAGTGAGAATATGCTAAATTTGATTTAGCAAGTTCAAAGTAATCAAGTACAGGTACTGACCAGGTGATTTCTGCTCTTAGAGTTTAATGATTGTGCAAAGTTCAGCCATGATACATATGATACATGCAATAATTTAGTTGAAAGGTGCAGGTACTTATCCAGAAGATTATCTGTAGTAAGCTTAGCATTTACAGAAAACTGTAATTACCATATGCACATTATGCAGTGCTATAATGTCCTTTGAGTGATGTGACTGAAATTGGATGTGTAGTAAAAAATGTATTTGACAGGTCTTGGGGCTGATTCAGAGGATGAATTTCTTTCAAGTTGTCTAGAATTGATTCATTTTGTTGTGACAGTTGCTCCATGTAGCTCATGTGGAAATAATATAGGCCTCTGTAGACTGCAGCAATTGAAGTGTGGGACTTTATTTGGGATGCAAACCACCATATTGCCTGTGAGAATGCGCCAATTTTGTTTTAAGCTATAACATACCGTCTGCCTTAGGAGCGCTGGTTAAACGCTTGGCTCTTAAGAAGTTGTAATGACTAGTGGGATACAGGATTTCTATGACTGGTCTCAATGGACTGCAACAATCACCCAAAGGAAACATTTTAAAACAGATGGTTGACTGGCTGGGTCTGTGCCAATCCCTCTTGCCTTTTTCTTCCCACTGTACTGAGCATTTAGAGCATTAATTTGTAACTAAAAACTACACTTTTTAAAAACTGTAAAAAATAAATGGGTGGTTCAAGCCTACCACAGGCTGGAAGATACAAAGATAAAATCAACTAGAGGACAGGATAGAGGATTGCTGTAATTTGACCAAATAAAACAGAATGTGAACTCTGCTATAAGCAGTAGACTAGATCATCACAAAATGGGAAACGACAGACCACAAAAACAGAAATACAAAATGAGTAGTTCCATAGAGAAGCAGCATGGCTTGATCACACATACACAAATGTTTGCCAATAGGCAGCCAGTAGAACCATATGTCAGGCAAGCTAACAAATATGAATAGCAACAGGAAAAGTAGAAAGGAGTTTGACTGGAGCCTAGCTTACACAAAGCATCAGGGAATGCACTTTACAAGGGCAGCAGTGGCAAAGTGTAAGACAGACATAGAGGAAAGAGCTGACTGTGAGACACGGCACTGAAGTGATTCTCAGCAGTAGGTAGCGGTGGTGGGGGAGGGGGTTACTGCAGAAAGGAAATAGCCCACAGAGAGACACAGCTACAGAGTGGTTGCAAGCAAGAGAAGGGTGTTGTGGAAACGAAGCACTAACTGCGAGAGACATGACTGAAGTTGTTCTCAACAGCGGTATGATGCTCGCGGACTGACACGACTGACAGCAAGGACAGATTCAGTGACAGCAATGTTTTTTCATGCTTCTTTTGTTTTGCAACACATTTGTGGGAACTGACTGTTAGATTGTGTGGGGACTGATTTTACTTAACATGTTATTCTTCAGTTGTGATGTGTATAGGATCTCAAAGTTGGTTATGTTAGCAGGACTCTTATCACAGCCTTTCTTTCCTCCCTCCATTTGTGCCATCGACATCCTCCCATGTTACTCATTGTGGAGTTCATGTCGTCTCCACTCTTACTTTCACAGTAAGAATGGCTTTTTCACTGCCCTGTCTGTACTTCACTGAAAATAGGTGACAATGGGTCTCCCATGGCCACACATATTAGTAAGAAAATTGCTTTAATGTGTGGGTGAGTGGTAAGTAACAACCTAGCAGAACGACAAACGTGAGGAAGAGAAAGTACCAACTTAAAATCCATCTAACCTTGGAGAGACAGAAAAGACAAAGAGGAAAATTACCCTGACATTAAAAGAGACAAAGGGGCCTGAGATGTAAATAACAGTGGAAATTGGTCACAAAGGATTGTATTATTAAATATCTTCAGAAGAGCTCCATGCATCACCTGCAGATCAGCACCCCTATTTTCATTTACACAATTTTTGAATGAGAGGACTTTGTAAATCTGTACACTCCTTAAAGTTTAGTGCACGGTAAATGTTTAGCCTAAGTGAATAGCCCACTGAGAGATGAGCAAATTTAGTCCCTAAATGAAAAAGAATGAGAGTCCAGTAACTTGAAGCGATGGGAGGACCTAAAAAATGGCACCACTGGGAAATACCATGCCAGAACGCCAGAGAAGCAGATACACAGACTGATAATTAGAAGAGACACATAAGAGGAAAAACCCACTCATTCACTCATGTCCAACTGTGCCACCCAGACCAGCAGTGGCTCTTATTTCTTATACCCCTGTGCAGCAGACACCAGCAGACAGACACACAGAACAAAGTGACAACAGACAAAGTGACAGTCAGGCAGACAAGCCGTCTCTCCTCATACCTGTGTACTCCAAGTGGAAGCCAGCGGCAGATACACTGATGTCAGACTGGAAGGTCAAGTACAGGTTGTTGGACGTGCTGTTCAGCAGTTGGGGAATTGTTGTACCTGTATTATACAATATCCAAAGACAGTTAAAACCAAGTCTAGTCCATATTCCAGATTTAAGCCCACCAAAGACATGAGGACATGTACATCACATGAACATATATTGCACCTCAGTTAAATGCAGTACAGATAATTATTTAGATACAGTAAAACTTCTGCTGTACTTTTGTGAAATCATTGTCTGGATTGCACTTCTTTATTTTAACCTGAGCTAAATTCTGGCTTTCAGCAGACCATTTCACCCCCATAACCCTGCTAAATGAGAGTTACTGAGTATATCAGCAGGTACAAATGAAATTATGGTGAATAAAACCAAAAAAATCAAAGTGTCTCAGTTAATACAAGAAATCACAGACAATCATTCACATAGAGAAATAAAATAGCAAATCAAGAGGGCTTTTTGGGTCGACCAGAAAAGAAAGCAATATACTAGCTAATAATATGCAATGATATATAGATTATAATTTCAAACTAGCAACCAAATTCTCAGAATTTTTGGGAAGAGAAAGTAATATGATATATACAGTGACTACATTTTATTTACTTATGTCTCTACTTAAAAATGTTCAACAACAATGAATGTTCAACTACATGGATCACACATTTTAACGTGTATATAATGTTCAACACACTTTCTTTAGACCTTTAGACAGAGAAGTCAAAATCAAACCAATGAACACGACCATGGTCTATAATTCTAACTCTAATTTGCACCGCAGAATATTCTGTATGTGTGGCAACACTGAGGGGTCTTGGATCATTTTCTCTATTCCAGGTGTATGTCTTCTGCAATTTGCATGGAGACCTTTACATATATTCATAATCACCTTCATCAGTTTAGCCCAGATTAAAAATGATTGCTAGCCATTTAAGATGCCTTAGCCTTTTCACACTGCCTTGCACAGTGGCAGCTGTACTGCGGAGCTATTACAATACCTAGAGTTTTGTTCCAAAATGAGACATCCACCACTTGAGAAATCTGACACCTAGTCTCATAAAACTGATAGCCAATATAGAGTCAGAAGTCATTATGCTATGCCAGTCCCTCCTCTTATACTAGGATTCAGCATCTAAAATAATGTGATGGCCTGTTTCTAGTAGGTTACCATGTGGCAAGAGCACCATTTTCATTAGTGTGAGCCCTAGGGCAACGCTACATTAGTAAAATTCCAGACTGAAACGGGAGCTACATTATGAAGACCTCGAATGCAGAGACAGAAATATCATGTGAAGGAGGAGGGATTATTATTTTTTTTTCTTTAACTGGTTTTTAGACAGGATTCTCAAAGGACACGCCAAATGTCATCAGCTCCATCACCACATCTGTCTGCTGCTGGGGCCCTGTGATGTCTGATTGAAATTCTAGCGGGAGCTGACAACTAAAATTCAGTTGTATCAGTTTTACCTGAGTAGCTACCAAGCCTTGGAGCATTGCCATCAACCCCGTCAAAAAAGTCCAGCGAGTCCCAGTTGTGTTCTGTGGCGAAGGTCACAACTTGAATCTGAAAGAGAAAGATACCTTAATACAAATGTAAAAGAAAGCATGAAAAATACACAAACACAAAAAACAAATGTACTGAATGTAATGTGCAAAAAATGGTTGGCCGGATAATAATTAGACCATACATAAAAAAATGAATCCACCCAAAAAATATTTAACTCTCTCATCAAACATTATACTATTAAGATCTGCATCTGTGTCCTCTCACTTGGATGCCGGCTCCCTCAGGAACAGAGATTTTCCAGGCACAGTTCAGATAGTTGGCGTACGGCTCTGGGTATCCAGGAGAGAGGATAGTGCCTCTGCGGTCAGTTAACACCCCGCCACAGGGAACTAGACAAAGGATAACAGATTGAGAGAGAGAGAGAGAGAGAGAGTCAGTCACGACAAAGTTCAGGCTGAAAGATGTGAAGTCTAAACACACCTGCAGAGCCAGGAGTGGGCAGGGGTCACAGTGGGGAAGTAGCAAAATGTCAAGCATTTAAAAGTATATTCCACCTACTATAAATGACCACTAATACATGGTTTTTAAATGAGTATCTGTAAAATCACTTCATGTGATGTAATTTTACGGACTGCAAGGAAAGATTAGAGTTTCATGATACAGCCAGCCATGATAATGACAGGTTATAATAATATATAATGGTATATAATATAAATTAGCTTTCTTTTATGACAGCTTTGAATAGGACTGCAACTAACAATTATTTTCATTATTGATTAATCTGCCGATTATTTTCATGATTAATTGATTAATCATTTTAGTCTATAAAATGTCCAAAAATTGTGAAAAATGCTCATCACAATTTCCCAGTGCCCAAAGTGATGTCTTCAAATTGCTTTTTTTTGTCCAACCAACAGAACATGCAATCTTGTCCACATGATATCATTGTAATTTAATACTCGGTGAAGCTTTGCATGGCAGCACAAACCCGCCTCTCACTCTACGCAGACATAAAGAGTTCAACCCTGATGTGTAATTTTTTCTTTCGCAGGCCACACAAATCACACCGTTGCTATTCCTCTCTAAGCTCACCTTGTTTCTACCAGTGCCACAAGTAACAGATTTATCAAGCCTCTCAGCTCTCAGATGAATGCTGAATTGGAGTCGCTGGCCAGATTGTGCTGACATTGTCAGGCACTGTGATATATTTGAGGAAAGAGTAAAACGCAAAATGAAGAAAGGGCAATAACAGCTACAATTTCTTCATTGCTTTTCAGACGGGTGCCAATTGGCCTCGTATCCGGCCAGCGACATTCTACACAGTGTTTGGCTCCACTTTTTGTCCATTAAGGATTGTGGTAACCGAGCCTTGCAGACCAGAATTCTTTGGATTATTACACACAACACAGCACCGAAAAAAAACTGAAATGTAGTTCTGCTGGCTAAGAAACAAGAAATGACCTATTAGGCTGATGAGATTTTGCTTTTCTTTTACTCTATCACAAGAAGAGAAGTCTAATGTGTCTTTGCTTTTTCAATGCTGCTTTGCTCTGTTGAGATCCATTGTTCTGCTGTCAGCTGGAATGTGTTTGTCAGACATCTGTTAAGCCATCACATGTATTTCAACATTAAGGACAGATACTGTATTCTACGAAAAGGAGCTGTATAAAAGTCTATATCCAAGCCCAGTGACAAAAATGCACCAACTCCTTTATTCCTTTTTACCCTTCACTCCTGATGCAGAAACAATCCATAGAGAAACAATGGACATTCTGTCTTCTTTTACATCCAATCAAGTAATTGGTAAGTCAAAAAATGGCTGACAAAAAAAGTGGAAAGAAAACACATTTTCAGTTTGCTATGATTTCAAACTCATCAATATTTTACAGGTCATATCTACCCTCCTACACATGATTGGAGAATTGAGCCAAAGTGACTACTCTGTTCCTTTCACTCCAAGTGACACATTAGAGAAAATTATTTCATACTGTACCTTACAGCAGTCACACAGTGGAGCAATCACACTTTCATATAATCACCGCCACAGTAATGTCATCTTCAGCTAACACATGCCACATGTCGAGTATGCAGTATTGAAATTGATTAACTCCTGCATTAAGACTGACGGAGAACAGCTTGTCTAATTGTTTTGAATTCTGCTCTGCAATTGAAAAATGAAGGTCAATGCCTATGGAATATCTGTACTAGTACTGTAGTGAGAATGTCATATCCTGTGGACGAGGCTCCTTAAAAGGTGTTTTCTATTTAATATTTTCCTGCTGTCTCTCCAAAATCTCGTTTATACAAAATTAAGTGCACAACATAGAAGTATGCAGTATAAAAATTATGTTTTTCATCATCAGATCTTTATTAGTTCTAACCTTCAATTCTGAAATAAAGGTTGGAGAAATAATTAAAACCATTTGAAGAATAACAAAATATAGGGCTCCTCTGTTTTGTTCTGGTTTAAAGAACTTAAATTCCTCCAGCATGAGACCACGATCTTGTCAACAGGCAAACAGACCCATTCCAGGGACAGACCCAGTATTTCAGTATAATTTAACAGCTCCTTGGAGTCCCCTGAGCTGTCAGTTAATGTAATTGGTCGGGCAAGATTGGAAATCATGACACTCATAAAAGCATGAATGCTCCACACCCGTCTCAATCAGTGGCAGGCTCATATGTCAGAGTTACCGCAGGTAGACAAGCGTGCGGACTACACACATTATGACACACCATTTTAAAATGCACATAATGTGTGTACCACATTGGTGTTTCACATCAGATGCACTACTTAAATGTAATATTTCAAGTATATAAATTGTTTCTTATAATTGTTTTCAGGATAATTGTTTTCTTGTTTTATTTTATGATACACAAATCTTACAAAGGTTATATTTATATTTATTGTTATACTTGTTTATTTTTAGGATATGTAAAATTTACAAATGTTATATTTATATTACATTAAATTCATTTGTAAATTGACAACATGTAAACTACATACAGCAATCATATCCTCTGTGTGTTATCTTCACTTTCCCTTCATAATAAGCAATAGAATTTAACTCTCCACTCTGAATGCAAACTTAAAGCTTTCTTAGAATAATAAAGCACCAAAGCAGACACCCCTGCCAATTTTTCAAGGTTAGTTTGTCTCGAGAAAGACAGTGAAGACAACTTTGACAAACTCAGCTCTCCCAAAATTGTGACAGTCTAATTGGAACTGAATGTAGAGAAAATGTTGCTGCTCCCATTCTCAAGGCAAAATTGTGTTTTTTGGAGGCTAAAAGAAATGACCAGTTGGTCAAAGTCATTATGGATAATACTGTATAGTGAGGAAAAATAGAACAGCATCACAGTATAATGACAAGAAACTATTTACAAAATACAAATTGCTTCTTGTTTGTGGTCTTAATGTTTTGGAGGGGTGGGTGGTGGGATTTTTCTTTAATTAAAATGAAATATGTTGCTCTAGAATTTGCAATTCTTGAATAGGTGCTGTTAGTCAAACTGGCATTGATTTCCACTTTCATTACAAAAACCTAAGTAAACTCCTAAAAGTAGCAGGACCTCAAGAGCAGCTCATCTTGCTCCAGAGGGGAACTCTGGCCTGGCCTTACCACACACCCTCAGACTGAGACACTTTAATTGGTCTTGGGAGGCTATTTCAAAACAAGAATCCACTGTTTAAAAACAAGCTCAGTGTGACACTGTTTACTTGTTGACACCTTCGAAAAAGTGTTTAAGCCAACAGTGAATGCCATGGTGTGGGCATACTGAGTATGAATCATGGCAATCTGTGAGCTTATGTAATATTGGGCAGTCAAGGTTTTCTACAATCAGAAGTGATTTAGTTTGTGTGTGAGATCCAGCTGCCTTGCACTCAGTTGGGCAGGGAACAAACCAACAGAAAATGGTGCTCATCTATCAGTATTTGCCTTTACTTTACTTTTATTGTAACCCGTGAAAGATCCTTGTTCATTTCCACAATCTAATGGTGACATAAGACATAAGATGTTGAAAGAGATTCCGCCATTTACACATGACACTGAAAAACTCAGAGGTCATCTACATTACTTTCATTTACAAAAGCTCACTGTAAAGTACTTTAAGTCAAACAAAAACATCTATTTATTCAAGTCAACTATTCTCTATAAAATTCAACAAAGGCCACCCAAACATTATGCATCCATTCAGGCAAGGCTAATTAAATCACGGTAAAACCTTGTGCTAGTGCAACTCAACAGCAAAGCCTTAATTCAGCAGCTTTGTATTTGTGAAATTGAAAGCAAAGCAAGTGTTGCATGACGAGCCAGGTCAATCACAACTGGACATGGAGCTGGAAATTTATCTTCTGGAACACAGGTACCTCACAGGAGAGCGGTGTCTGATGCCGTCATATCCCATAAAGAGGGCTTGAGTAATTGAGCATAGTGTTTTTGTTGAAGCTTCCATGAAACTATATCCATTATTCTGGACGAGTACACTGCCACTGGGGGAGATGCTGCAGCCAGATTCAATCTCCAGATAAAAATCACTGTGTTTAAAATGGAACTGCGCGTGCCACTGCTATTCCCTTGCCACTTGGCAGTAAACTCGAATGAACCCTGGCTTGAAATCTCCCGCACTCACCGGCTGGGACAATTTGCTAGCTGGCTCAAGGCCTGACTTCAATAGATTTCTCCCAGCTTCATCTGTACTTCTTTATCTTCCAGTGGTAGACATGTGGGTGTCTTTGTGAAACTGAGTATATGTCCCCTGCATGTGTATATACAACCATCAGCCATAACATTATGACCACTGACAGGTGAAGTGAAGGACATTGATTATCTCGTTACAA
>LKNJ01003103.1:0-50096 GCA_002120245.1 Maccullochella peelii | reverse complement strand
TTTTTCTATCTTTGTGGGTATATTTACTACTTCAGCCTGTTTCTACTACTTCTACTAATACTTTTCCTTCAGCCTTTGACGCACTTTTTCACATATCTGCATTTTCAGCAGCGCTTCCAATTCTGGCAATTCATTTCACATTTCTGCATTTTCAGCAGTGTTTTGCAAATTATTTTAAGTTTTCAGCATTCCCATGCATTTTCTGCAGGAAATGCAATTTTTCTAGTTAATNCACACACACACACAGTAATACAATACACATACAAACACATAGACAGTAATACACACAGACAAACAGGTTTTTCTATCTTTGTGGGTATATTTACTACTTCAGCCTGTTTCTACTACTTCTACTAATACTTCTCCTTCAGCCTTTAACGCACTTTTTCACATATCTGCATTTTCGGCAGTGCTTCCAATTCTGGCAATTCATTTCACATTTCTGCATTTTCAGCAATGTTTTGCAAATGAATTTCAGCTTTCAGCATTCCCACGCATTTTCTGCAGGAAATTCAATTTTTCTAGTTTATTTTAAAATGTTTTGATACTTAACTGAAAACCAATGCATGCTGCTAGATGCAAGCTAACAAACCAACTTGGACTGGTACAAGCAGAAATGTTATCAATGCAAAACAAGGCTTTTTTTTCTGGCAGCTAAAGGACCAATATAAAAACCTTTTCAGCATAGTACTTTAACTTTTATTTCAGTTTGACACTTGTCACATTGTGGGAAAAAATCCTCTGCTTCAGCCAGGGGGAAAAAATAGCTGGTTGCTTACAGCCGGGGGGGGGGGCAGCCGACCAGTGGGGTCGAGCCGAGAACCCTCTTGCTGTGAGGCGACGGTGCTAACCACTGCACCACTGTGCTGCCCCACCAGTTGAAATGCCAAGCTAATTAGCTAGCTAACTAGCTTTTGGATTCAAGAGAGGAGTTTCGTGCTGTTGCTGCATTACTTACTTGTCAAAAAAAAACTTAAATCCAATATACTGTTCTCATTTATCAAGGAACTGCTGAAAAGTGTGAATGTACGATTGATGCTTGGCTTTCATTTTTAAAGTCAAACTGAAATTTTAAAAAATGAACGGACTTCACTTATATAGCGCTTTTCAACCTTAATGGTTCCCAAAGCGCTTTTACAGATTGGTCTCATTCACACACACGGCAACGTGCTGGCCTCCATCGGGAGCAACTTAGGGTTCAGTGTCTTGCCCAAGGACACTTCAACATGTGGACAGGAGGAGACGGGGATCGAACCGAACCCTGACAAAAAATTCTTAAAGTCAAAATTGTTACCAGAAATAAGAGGAATGTTGTTTGCCGTTGCTTAACATTAGCCCCATGTGTGATTTCAGCACTTACTATGTGGCTCCGTATGTTACCCGGTGCCATCACCACAACTGGACCCATTAAATAGAGACAGCCAACACTAACTAGACCTCTTCCTTTGTATAATGTAAAACAAATACTATACTGTGTGTGCAGGAGCTGCAGGTGACTCAGTAGATGCTGAAATAACATGAACAAAAACTAATGTCTAGTGGGAATTAATGCTAACGTTAGCAAGCAAGGTTAACTACCTTCCACTTTCCGAGTGGCCAGTCAATGTTGTAATAAATGGGAGATAAAGCTTAAATAACTAATGATTGATACAGTAGCTAATGCAATATAGACTTGCTATAGAAAGGGCAAACAAAGGCTTTGTATCAACGTTCGTAGGATATACAGTATGACATTCTCCGGTCAGCAGCGCACCATGGAAATTGACAGTCTCCTAGCAACATTCAATCTCAGATGTAAATCAACCGCTGGCATGGAAAACACCCACCCAGAGGATACATCCAAACATGGCTTCATCCTCTTTTGAAAAATGGAAAAATATGCACAGTAACTATAGTATCCTTATAGTAAATATTCCCTTACACAAAAAAATAAAGACAACTTCAATTTAAATTTGGCTTACCAGCTGATATAATGATTAGCTTAACAAAAGTCTGGTAATCTTAAAACTAACGCTAAGCTAGTTTTGACTTCATAATGAAGCAAAAGATGAGCGAGAAACTTTTCCCCACTATGTGACAAATACCTGGAGAACTGAAACCTACAAATACAGGAAGAGGAAAGCACTATATCGACAGGACATGAGGCACCAAGAGCCAATTACAGTGAGCATGCAGAGGCATAGAAATACACTTTAGTTCACCTCACACACATCCACACACCCTATTTCTTGGCCTATGAAAGGCTGAGGGCTCAGAGTGTGTTCTTCTGTCTCCATGCCAGCTGCTAATAAATTGTAATGGGTGAGGAGGAGACATGGGGTCCATGTCTTTACCCCAACACACTGGGGGATGACAGGGGACCTCAGAGCTGAAGGACACACACGCTTTGACAATGTTCCTATGATAAGCCCCACAGGATGCAAGGGTCCATCTTCAAGAAGAGAAATATCCATTAATACAGTCTTCTTCAGTCCACCTGCTGTTGTTATTTTCACTGGCTCAACAATATTCAACATGTCCTTTAGTCCAAAAATAATCTTTGCTTTATCTTTTTGTATGTTTTCAATTTTGTAAGCCAAACCATATGTGTACTCCAACAAAAAAAATCAATTGCACTCACTATACTCAGTTCCAGCCCAATCTTCATTTTCAGTTTAATTCGGTCACTACTTGCTCATGAAAAAGGTTGAAAGGCATATCACAAATACATCCTTATTCATTGTTTGAGTAAAGACTTGTGTTAGCTTCCAAAACAATCCCCGTCCCCCTTCATCATCCTGAGTCCCATCAGTTGGCAGGTCAAAGTTCAAAGGCAGGGAAACAGGAAGCTTCAGGGTTTGCCATCTCTGATAGGTAATGGATGGCCCCTGCCATACCTGAGAGGAGAAAAACACCCATTACTGCCAGCTACAGATTTCACTGTCTATCAGTCAAGTTTCAAATGTGTAGTTTCCTGTTCTCTCAAAGCATTGGAGACATTATATGGAGTCAGTCTAGACCTGCTCTATATGAAAAAGTGCCCTGAGATAACTTTGTTATGATGTGGTGCTATATAAACAAAATTGAATTGAAATTGAATTGAATTATGCAATAAAAACCATCACAAAAACGTTTGTAAACTAATTATATAGCATGCTGACAGTGTGTTCACTCTCATAGCACCAGCCTAATAATAACTGGTAAGGGCAAAGACCAAAAAAATACCTGAAATGTATTATAGAAGCAGGATGGAAACAGTTGTCACTTCCTTTCTTATGTTACTTAAACATGCAACTAATACAAACTCTAGATTTCAAGTTAAGAAGGCTGTTCAATCAGAGACGCTTTTGTCTAGCAATTGACCATTTGTAGCAGACGGCTATACAATTGAATTTGGTGGAGAAGGCTCTGGAGCACCAGCTGTGTATCAGTTCAAACTTGGTGTGGCCTTAGTGTTTACCAAGTGAAGATTCACACATTACTAAGTTTTATACAGGTTGTACCGCACAAGCTAGTTCTTACGTAGAGATTAGTTACTAAACATTTACATCTACTGACAGCTAGGTCTGACTGAACCAGCTGAAAAAAAACTATAGTGCTAATACATGAGCCATTAAGAGATAATATTAAAAATGGTAACACTTTTGACCGGTCACTTGATTGAAATGCTGTTTAATAATGATGAAGTAACGTCTAACATCTAGTCTAACGTTACTAGCAAAACTAGTATGGACTATTGACCAAATATGACCATTAGGTCGAGTAAGCCGATATTTCTCTCATGAATACTACTAATTCTAAAACACAGATATTTCTCATTGTATGCATACATAAATTATACAGTCACACCTACATTTTGAAAGGATTGGCAGTTAAGTTAAATAATTTGCATAACTTCAAAGACTGTTTATTCAGAAGTTATGTTACAGGTTACATTTTTGATTGACTTGATTGGACTGCACTATCAACGTTTCCTAGCAACTGATTTTACACACATCTATAGGTCTACACTAGCTAACAGCTTCCTCTTTGAGGATTCAGAATTCTGCTGGTAAAACTAATCCCCCTTTAACAGACACGTACATGAACATAAATAAGGGTGATCCAATCAGGATTTTTGGGGCCGATCACTGGAAGCTGTATCGGCTGATGCCGATCACGATCATCGTCGTCTTCCACAATAGACAGCGGCTGCTGATCAAGGCATATGAATTCCATTATTTTGGCTGATATTTCTTTTGGTTTTCTGCTCTACTTGCTGTAGGGTTGCTGTAGTTGCAATGTCTCTGTTACCGAGAGCTGAGTGAGTGGCGATTGAGTTCCTAAACGGTTCTACTCTCTCTCTGCCTTAGTGCTGGCTAGCTTTGAAAACTTGTCATATTTCTTGACGTGACTAACCTTCATTCCTCCACGAGGGATTTCTATGGAACACACCTTGCAAACTGCAAATGTATTGTCCTTTTCAGACACCTGGTAGAACTGAATTTAGCAGGGCGTAGAGAAATTGTCTGGCGTGTTTTGAGGCATCTGATCGTCTTTTCCGATCTGCCTTTATAGAGACCACCGATCAAACTATTTAGAACGAAAGTCGGCCGATAACGATCGGTGGCTGATCAATCGGCACACCCTTTAACATACATAAATTTTACTGAAGTCAACATTCCAGAAAGCTTAGCACATCTAGCACTGGATACACTCCAAAACAGATGTGCTCAAAGTTCTTGATAAACTACACTGTCTGCATAGGCAGGCGTCAATTATTTTTGGGTGCATGCAGACGGTCCATGTGGGCAGATGATGAAATTCACATCCCATTTCAGTCTTTCTAATTGTGTCTGTGTGGGTTAATGTAAGAGCAGTTCTTCCCAGTATTCAGTAAAAGAAGACCATAATTATTTTGAAAACTAACAAATAAGTAGTATTTTGTATGTCCATTAGCCTGCTTATGTGGACTACCAGGTTTAAAAGCTGTTATTAGACTTCCTGCTTCTCTGCAGTCAGTGGACCATTTCTACTCAAAGAAGCTTTTCTGCTCTGTTGTGCTGCCAGTCGTGTCCTTCTCTTTCTTCTTTCATTACAGCTAAGTAAAAGTCCACTCTAACGTCACACTGACAGAATTACACAGGGTATAATTAACTAATTAATATAATTGACCTTTGATAGAAGAAGAGGTAACAGCAGCAGACTTAATGTTTGCAATACAAATTACAAGCCTGCTATTTACATCAATTAAAAAGACGTGGTTCTCGCAAGGGAAGAAAAATGTCAAAGCAGTTTTCAGTCAATCTGGTGGAAAGAATAATAAATAAAGGTGCTCCAATTGATCGAACACCAATTGTTATTGCCGATATTCGCTCTAAATAGTTTGATCTATAAAGGCCGATCAGAAGAGCTGATCAGATGAAGCAAAACACGGCAAACGATTTCTCTACACACCTCTAACATGGTTTCAATGGTCTGGCAGTTCCACCAGGTGTCTGAAAAAGACAATACATTTGCAAATTGCAAGGTGTGTTCCATGGAAATCCCTCGTGGAGGAACACAACCAAAAGGTTTCCGATACTGCTTCCAGCGGTCGGCCCTAAAATCCTCATGGGAGCACCCTTAATGATAAATATTCAGTACCTTCGAAAAGGGAGTATGGTCTGTCTGGGATGCGACACCCGTGGGTCCCATAGTCCAAACACCACTCAGCAAACTAGAGGAAGGTAATAACATATTTAAAGACATTCATGCTAAATTCATCTGTACTCCTCCAAAAGCAGGCTGACTCTTGCTCTTACCTTGCAGGCGCGGTAAAGGTATTTCTTCTCCTGGGTGAGCTTGTAAAGGGACAGGAAGGCGTAGCCGTTGCCGGCGGTGCCATGGCAGATACCGTAGCCTTTTCTGAGCAGGCCCCGCTGCCAGATCACCTCAGCACATTCTGCAGCCTCCTTCAAGTACTTCTCCTCTTTAAACACCTGGGGAGACACAGATGAAGCCAAATGAATAGTCAAACCTGGCTCAACAACCACTGTTAATAAGGTGAAACAGGTTAAGTGTGTGGTCAGATAAACTGGACGCCCTTGCACTTCAAATTCATGACAGGCGTCAGCATTCTGAAAATTCATAATGTTGACATCTTTTGTGATTTTGTCCACTTTGGACTATGTAGTTGTCTGGTTTACTGAAACCATTGTTCCTTTATACTTCAAAATATATAAATACAATAATTACTTGTATATTTTGGCATCAAACTCTCTGTTTCAATACTGAATATCAGCACAAAACAACCAGTATGAGCCATAATCCTTCAACATTTAAGAAATACAATATACAAAACCATGTTCCTGACAAGGGGCGGCTGTGGTACAGAGGGTAGTGCGGTTGTCCATCAACCCCAGGGTTGGTGGTTCGATCCCAGCTCCTCCTGTCCACATGTCGAAGTGTCCTTGGGCAAGACACTGAACCCTAAGTTGCCCCCGGTGGAGGCCAGCATGGCAGCTGTGTCCCCATTGGTGTGTGAATGTGTGTGTGAATGGGTGAATTAGACTACTGTCCAAGGAGCTCAGTGCAGATCTGAGGAGGAGGATGGTAGATTTACACCAGTCAGGAATGTCTCTTGCAGCCATTTCTAAACAACTGCAGATTCCAAGATCATCAGTTCAAACAATTGTACAAGTTATTGGGAGGTGTAGCCACTTTGCCAAGGTCTGGAAGAAGCTTTTGGAATGGCCTCCCCAAAGTCCTGACCTCAACCCTATTGAAAATTTGTGGACCATGCTTAAAAGTCGGGTTCGTGCCAGGAAACCAACTAATTTAATTGAACTCTACCAATTCTGCCAAGAAGAGTGGTCAAATATCCAACCAGAATTCTGCCAGAAACTTGTTGATGGCTACCAAAAGCGTCTGCTCATGGTCAAACTTGCTAAGGGGCATTCAACCCAATATTAGGTGTGCTGTATGTATATATTTGACCCTGTGTTGATTGTAGAAAACACAACATGAATTAAAACTTGTGCACCAAGTTCTTGGGGTTTTCTTCCAGTAAAGATGTTGTACCATCATTCTGCCCCAGAAAAATAACAGTTCAAAGACATCATTGAAAGCCCAATATTGCCATGACATTCATGTCCATGATGAGTGTATGTAAACTTCTGTTCACAACTGTAGGTAATACATCTAATCCAGAGCAGAGCGATGCTATTACATTTGAGTTGACAGAGAACCTGTCAGACATGTATGAAGCTGATGAGACAAACTGAGACAAAGTGTGAATATAGTGGAAATCTGACAATTTGTCTGATTAGATGTGATTATAAAGCCTCCCAGTGTGAGGTCCCCGATGGCTTCAAACACGAAGCAGTGCTTTGAAAAGCAGCAGCCTGCTCAACATGGAAAATGTGTTAATCAATTAGTTCCATTCATTCATCCATCCATCTTCTGACACTTATCCAGGGCCAGGTCACGGTGGCAGCAGGCTAAGCAAGGTAGTCCAGACGTCCCTCAATGTTTTCCAGCTCCTTCTGCGGGATCCCCAGGTGTGGGATATTTTATATATGCAATGCTAAAATACTAAGGTCAAGTCAGAAAGGCCAAGTTAGTATAAAATTATGTTAAAGGTTGGTACAGATAAAGAATCATTGTGAAGAATCATTTGAGTAATCAATGAAAGTACTACTGTTCTGAATCATTAAAGTCTTATGTCTTATTTTTTTATTATTTATAGACTGACACTAAGAAATAATGGTGTATGAGAAAGAGAGTTGTTATATAACATTGAAAATGATGACGTTGCAGAAACCTTTGAAGGCCTTGAGTGGACACGATTATTTCTCAGTAGAAGTAGAATGTTACAAAAAAGAAAACAATATTGTCAGGCCAAGCTGAGGCACCGAGATGCTCAAGGTCAAGCAGGAGGACTTTAGAGATGGAGTACGAAAGGAGGGGTGAAAGAGACAGGATAAAAGACAGAGCTCAAGCTGTTGATTTTTCAGGTACTCCATGGACCTGACTTGTGTTTTGCTGTATTTTTGTGCTTTAAACAGTAAACTCTTTTCATATTTGAACTCTTTTGACTCAGTTGTTTTATTATTGATACTGAAGTAAGTTTATGGTGTGGTGAAGACTCTGGAAGACATCTGGCCCATCTTCGGGGTTTTCCTCCCACAGTCGCTAAGATGAAGCTTATGTCTCTGTGGTGCAACCAAACATCAACACAGTTTTAGTATCAAACTAACTAGTTTCAACGTTTAGTGTGGACTTTGCACTCTAACTTAAGAGAGAACTTGCATATAGCTGCTGCAAGGGTAAGTATTATAGAAACGTTCATACTTTGGTTGACTGCCTGGGGCCCCAAAACCACCCATTGTGCACCCATTTTATTCCATTTTCAAGGGCCAGTAAGAACAAATATGACATCTGCTTGTGCCTTTCAATCATTTGGATCTGTTGTACACCATGTTGTCTGTGCCCCTACCAAAGGTCATGGCTCTAGGAGTTGTATGCAGTATGTATTTCTATATATTTATATTTATTATATATATATTTTAGGGGGGTGAAAATGACAACATTCCCAGTGGCAAACAATATGCAATTCTCAAAATTCAGCCAAAATATTTTACAGAACTTTACAGCAAAAGGTTTGAACAAAATCTAGTGTAAACAAACACTATCTGATTTGACAAAGAATGAACCAAGTAGCTTCTAATTATGACAACTGACCTATCAGAAGCATCCAAAAGTAATTCCATCCATTTCTGGAATCTTTCATACAGATTAAAGAGTCAGTCAACTTGGTGTATTTAAAGTTGTGACTCACTGAAAACCTAAAAACTGAAATAAATGTATTTCTCGGCTATTATTTTGAAATGATCTCTTATGGAAATAAAGTAGATACCCTGTTGACTCAACACAAGAAGTGTATGGTAACATAAAATATGTGGAGTTGTTGGATTTCCTTGCAGGGGGCAAGAAAAAACTACAATCCCTAAATTACTGGCATGCAAGGACAATGCAATGCAAAGCAGATTAACATGGGGTTTATTAAGAACACAGATAATCTCTGCAATTATTACAAATAACATAAGGGACCCCGGTTACATGGGTCCTATGTGAATAGGACTCTTGTAAATGTGATTTTCAATTTTGTTGTTTTTGAGGCTTTCACTTTTATCCTATTTTCTTTATTTTTATCAGTAAAACTGTGTTGGCCTTCATCTTTTTGTTTATTGCCCTATAACGTCCTTGTCTTTTGTCCTGTGAAGCTGTACACTACATTGTTACCATTTAAAAACATATTTATTTTTTTTTACTATTATTGTTTGAAACCATTGTAAAAAAGCACCAAGTCTGCTCTCATGATCATGATGTGTTGGAGCTGATGTAGGACATTGCCTGATGCAGTTGTAATGTTTAATAAATCTTCACAGGCAGCAGTGATGCATGGATTATTTACAACACAGGGAGTGTTTATCCGATAGGCCACAGAGACGGCTTAACCAGACACCATTTCTCTCAGTGTCCTGTGGCATTCCACTTATTGATAATTTATGTGCAAAAAGCATTGTGCTCAGATTAGTGGTGCGAAGAGTAATCACAATTTATAGCCTTAAAAGGGCAGGCCATCAGGCCACTCATACAGTACAGGATAAAGAAAGATCCCACAAGAAAACGGCCACAAGATCCCAAACACTGGGATTTCTCTATCAGACAGGAAGCACAGATTTAAAAAGGAACTAGGGGCAAGTTAGTGTATGGCTGCTTTCTGATTGGGATTCACTGTTGTAGATAAGGGTTAGGGTCACTGGAGCAGCTGTGGCTCAGGAGGTACAGGGAGTTGTCTCTTAATCCCAGGGTTGGCAGTTCAATCCCCAGCTCCTCCTGTCCACATGTTGAAGTGTCCTTGAACAAGACACTGAACCCTAAGTTGCTCCCGATGGAGGCCAGCATGTTGCATGGCAGCTCCATCACCGTGAAAGACCAATCTATAGAGAGCTTTGGGATGATTTAGGTTGAATAGCGTTATATTTCCTATTGGACTATGGCTTTTAAACAGCATCGACATACTACTTTAATTGCACATGGACACATGGACACCCACAAATCCTCCTCAGGTATTTGGGAGATGATGACGTGACAATTCATGACAAACCAACAGATACATTTTCACTTTTTTACCTTTACCTGAGGAAGACCAGTCATGTCCACACAAGTAAAATAAGTGACTTTTCTTTTACTCGTAAAGTTACTCCCTACTCAAGTCGTTGAAACTTGAACCTACTTGCAATGCATCGGTCTGCAACGCTCTGAAACATGCTAGTTTACACCAATGTGACTAGATGAGACGTTATCGTTTTCATAGCAACAACTCTCTGTACATCCGTTCCGGCATTTCAGGATTTTTCTGTAGCTGGACATCATTTGTAGCATCTTAAAATATGGGAGGATAGTGATAGTGAGTTACTTGCTACAGTTGCATTTCTAGTATTGATGAAACAGCGATTTGACAAGCTGAGTCGAGCTGAGACGGGCCAGTTCACACTGCCGCAACTTTTGCCCGCAATGTTCTAAAACGGTTTCGTCTCTTCGCGAATCTGTGGTATGAAGTGGCCTTTACTCAAGTAGTGCTTTTATGACTACTTTAACTTCTATTTGAGTACTTTTTTATTACAAAACAACAGCACTTTTATTTTAGGGCAGTTTGGGCTTCTCTACGCACTTCTGGATAAGACAGAAAACCATGAAGACAGACTGAAGCGCAGAAGGATGACGTGAATGGTATTAAAATCTCAACATGGTTCAGAAACAGTCAGCGCCTGTCCTTACAACTGTCCACCTACTGTACTGTGTTTTCACTGAAACACTCACCAGGCAACACTGAGCTTTTTTACATTTCAGTCTGCTGCTGTGTGGAAGGTAATAAATCATGTCTCCATCTCCTCTTAGAAGGCTCCAGACACTTTAATCATCCCGTGTTCTTGTGTGTTTAGCCATAATAATTTGGCTCTATCATGCAAGGACAGTCCTCCCTGTGATTTATGTGTGTGAGTGTGAGAGAGAGCGGAGGAAGGCGAGCCGGAACACAGCCACGCCGCCGCTGCTGCTGGTTTGGCTTGTTTTTCGCTTCCTCCAATATTTCATCCTGGTGTCTCTGTTATATCTGTTCATTTCCTCATTCTGTTTCCCCTCTGTCTCGCCCAAAGCAGGCATCCACATGTTTACACACTCTTTATTAAGGCTGGAAGAGAGCTGAAGAAGACAGAAGCGGAACAAGTCAGTTTTCTGGTCAGTATACTGCACTGTTAAAGACAATGAAATTCATCAGTCAGTCTGGAAAATTGCGATAAAAGTTTCACATACAAATACATATCATTCTCATTATAACATACAATAATATGAAGGACTGTTAGCTTAACAGTCCTTCAGGGCTGCTACAACAAGCTAACTGTTGCGTTGGCTAACGCAAGTAGCTTGCTACTGCTCGATAAAAAAGGGAAACGTAAATCTGAATAAAGGAAATCTGGATTCTGTTGAAAAGGCCTAAATATTTGCACTTTATAATTTCCTTTCTAATATGCTTCTGTATGAATCTATCTATCACTTTACCCCGTTTGTCACACTCATGTACAAACAGTGGTAGAGAATTGAAGATGAAATTTGGAAATCATCATCATTTATTACATATTTTGAGCTGTCCTCACCAAAAGAGGAGCCTGTTTATTTAAACTGTGGTGACAGTACTGCAACGTTCTGATTTGGTGTGTGTGAAACATCAAATTTAGGTGAAAATCAGTTTAAACCAATCCACTCCACTTTACTTTTAGTGAAAAGAG
Organism: Maccullochella peelii; assembly: GCA_002120245.1. NCBI lineage: Eukaryota > Metazoa > Chordata > Actinopteri > Centrarchiformes > Percichthyidae > Maccullochella > Maccullochella peelii. The sequence continues at coordinate 38,304 of LKNJ01003103.1, read as the reverse complement.
TACATTTTTTTCTATGAAAATGGAAACCAGAGGCGTCAGCAAATGAAAAAGGGACAGTGGCCGTAACTGTCGTTTCAGTTGTACCAAACAGATGCTGCAATCTGCTGTAATGTTTTGAACAGCAGAACAGGTGATGTCTCACCTCTCACTGACTGAGAGAGAATTGGGTGGTGGTGGGGGTGGGGATTGAAGAGCAATCACAGAAGAGAAATGTCATATTTGCATATCTCAAAAATACATCAGAGGACAGTCATAAAGGGGCCTGTGAACACAGTTTTGCATATTGAGAGAAATTTCCACTGCTTTTCAGAGAGCGCTGTTTATGTGCAATTTTAAGAGGAAGATAAAGGTTGTACTGGAAGGGAGGGAAACATATCACTCCCACCGGTGAAAACTAAAAGCTGGAATCCAAGAGAAGACTTGATTTTTTTCATAAAACACACTATATGACACACACACACACACACACACACACACACACACACAGTGCCTGATGAGGCCTATCTGCAGTTTGTCAGGAGTGATGTTGTCCTATGTCGGACTCCAGACAGACTGAAAACCTTGGTGTATTTTGGGAGCTGCCAAGTCATTTTCACTGGATGAACCTAAAATGTGAAATATGCTGGGATTAAACACGTCCCATGTTGCCAGCAGAACCATGTGAGTTGGATTAGTGCATATTAGTAGCCTCTGGTAAGCACTGCCACTCAGGCCTAACTTCCCCTGTTCGTGGAAGTGTGTTAATGAAGGAGTCAGTCAGCCCGCTCTGTTTGATGCCAGTCATCTCTTACTTCTTTTAACCCATCTGGTTCAGTCAGACGCCGCCAATATCTCAATTAGAGCTTTCCGAGACAGGTCTCACACTGAAGCCCTGTAATTTCTCCCATCACCAGCAGCCACACTCCTCTCCAAACAATAGGACCATCTTGTTTTGATTTGATTAAAATAGATTAATTAATTACCGTGCGCCAAAGCTGTTGTTTGTGATTAATGAGGCAGCAACACCTAATCAGCTGGCAGACGGAGGAGCCTGATTGGCTGTCCTCCCTGCCTCACCTGACTGTTTATTACTCGACTAAACTAATCCATCATCGGACTGCGCAGAGATGGTGTTAACTGGTTCCAGATACTGGCGATATCTCGACACGCTCTCATACCCTGTGGCTGGTGGGAAAACAGTGATAGTGAGTGTTTTTAGCCCCTTGAGAATATTTATCTATAGCCTGGAACTGTTTAGAAGGAAATGACAGTGACAAGTGAAGTAAACCAGTCAAAACAAGTGTTGAATGTAATTATAGACTGAGTAGACACATGCAAAACAAGACAGTTTTCACTTTGATTATCTATATTTTCTGCAGCCAACGTTTTAAATGTTACCTTGAGTTGAATATTCTACAAGTAGGGGCTACTGACAGTAATGACAATGCATTTGATAATATTACAATATCACTTGTGAATGTTAATTTGGCATCACTGTCTTCCAACATGTACTCCTGGAGTGCATCATTAAAACAGTAACAAGCAAGAGTAAAATGTTCTTTTCAGCCACATATATCATACGTCTGCCAGCATACATCTTGAAGGCTTCCTTATTTTGTTTTTTCCAAGCCTGACATCTGAATAACACAAACATTGGATACATCAACTGGGAAATGAAGTATTAGAGTCTCTTTTTTCTGGAGGCTCATGTAATCATTTTATAAATTGAGAGTGGGGTGATGATATCAGTGTTTCATCAATGGGAACCTGCTGTAACCTGCTCATTCAACAAAAAAACGTTTCATATTTGAAGGATTAACATTGCCTATAGTCTCCAAAAATATCTCACATACAGTATACATGGGAGCAGACATATGTCACTTCCCTGTCGTTGGAAGGACCACGCCCCTTTTTGGGTGAAAACAAGCGCCGTAAAAGTGCCGGCGATAAATTGAAAAAATTCTTGGCACTATGCCTAAAAGCTGCTGCGCTGCATTTTGCACGTCAAAAAAACCCAAACTGTTTACGACTTTCTTTACTTCCCCAAAGAGCGAAGGCCAGTAAAAGAAGAGATATGTGGCTTCTGGCCTCCGCAGACAGGATGAAAATGGTAAACATTTACGTTTTGCGTGTGTGTGTGTGTGTGTGCATGTTTAGGCCCACTGTATGTGACAAGGGTGAATTATTACTGTCTACATTATACTGTAGCCTAGCTTACAGTTATAGTTATCTTGCTAAACCCCTGTTAAGCATGTTAATATTAGTGATGTAATTAGTTTACAGTAATGTCACATTGGACAGACACTCAAAACAGCAAAATAAAGTCTTAACAACAGAAAAAGTGAGAAATGTCAGAAATACATTAGCTGGACATTCAACCCCTATTTCTTTCATTTTTCACAATAATGACGCTGTTTGTTGATCGGCAGTGACATAACATCGCTCCTAATAGCTAAAAAGCAGTATGGTATTCTTATTTCATGCTATTAAATTGGCAAAGATCTCGGAATTCGAATTTACCGCCAGTCAAATTAGAGGGGCTGCTGTCACCCAAAAAGGGGCGAGTTCATGACGGAAGGGCAATGTACCCGGATGCGCTGCTCTCAGGTACAGTGTGTTTGCCTGGACAGGAGAGTTTGGAGCAGCTTTATATGGAGTCCAGAGAGCTTCTCTTTACTGGAGGTATACCAGAGCTGTTTGTGCCTTCGAGAAGTTATTAATTCCCTGCCAAGGTTTTAAACAGTACTCCATTCGCTTTCACTGTAGCTTCTGAAGGGAATACAAATAGGGTTTCATACAGCCGAATAAACAAATGCTTAGTTTAACTGAGTGGCCTTTTACAGGGGGCTGAGTGCCCTTCTTTTTACAATTTTCTCAGTTTTCTGAAATGTCAGCTCTCCTCTGCACGCTGTTTATCTTACCATCTAATTCCTGTCACAGACAGAGAGGCAGAGAAAGACAGACGGGTTACCAGCCTCACTGTTTTTTATAGAGCAGTTATGAAGGGGTTGGCCTTTTTGGGGGTTTGAACAATGTTCTGGGAGCACTCTGTCATTTCTCACTCTGTGACTTTTAGGAGCGTATGACGGATGGTCCGCCGCCTCTTCCACATTAAACTGAGAACGGCATCGCTCAAAGTAGGCCTGTAATGCACAAATAACCGGCAGCCATTTTAGAATAAATGCATGGCTGTGGCAGCGGGATGCGGCAGACCTTTGGGTGAACCCCAAATGGAGCCTTCTGTTTCCTATTTAGCCAATGCCTGTGATCTGTCATATATACATATATGCAGACTGCTCTCTACCCACTCTGCCACTGAAAGCTGTTTCTGATGCTGGGAGGGGAGAACAGCCAGTCTCATCTAGTGTTACACCAATATAGTGGTTTGCAGATCTATAGGGCCGGTACTGGCCTTTTATTAAAACTCAGATCCAATCCAGTTGGTTTGCTCTCCCCCGAAACAATGAAAATGATGACGTTTTACAGAATACATTTTTATTCAATCCACCACTGAAGTTGGAAGGAGGTTGTGTTTTGTGTTAGTCCGTCCGTCTGTCTGTGTATCTCGAAAAGTTAGAAACAGATTTGGCCGTGGTGGACAGAGCTCTCAGTGCAAAGATCACTTTATTCACATTCGGTCAGGAGCCAGATCTGGGACATCTGCCATCATAAACTGATTTTTTAGCAATGTTCTCAAAGTACTATGTTGTGTTTGTGAGAAAGTTTCGAGGCTTTCCCTCTCTGAATAAAACATGGAATGGTTTTTGGCAAATGTAATAATGCTGAATGCTAGCACGCTAGTCTGTTAACAGCTTCAGTGGAGAAACACTGGTATCAAACCAAAACACATCACATGGACACATTTATTCCCAATCAAGATCAGTCATGATGGTCAGAATAGCTGTGCCACTCATGTTGCATTTGTATGGTGAAACAGTGAATTGATCATTGCAACTACACTGTAAGAGATAGTGTAAAAATACACTCAGTATTATACTATCTAATACTATGTAATTATACTATTTAACTACAGTTAAAGTGTTTTTACTGCAAAATTCCTTTCTGTGTTTCCATGGACAGTGTTTCCTTGCTCAGCTGCGACTGAGGAGTACGCCCTGGTGATCACATGTTTGTTGCCAGGTTGCAAGACTGGCAAAAAAATACATGCCAGGATGAAGATATCCACTTAACTTAGCGATACCCATTCAGACTATTGAAGCCTCAAATGAGCTTCAGCTTAAAGAGTAACTTAACACAAAATCCAACTTATTGAGTTGGTAAATTATATTATCTATCTATTGATCCTGGTCCCATTTTATATCGTTCATCACAACAGAGGTGATTGTCCTTTGTCCAGAGAAAATCACATAATTCTGACCTCTAGAGCAGAAAAAGAAATCTGTGAAAAACTCTGACATATAGATACAGCAATCAATCATCATCAGTGTGGATAGTATGGAGTATGAAAGATTTTGAGTTCCTGGCAAGTTATGAAATCTGTCTGTCTGAGATTAGCAGAAATACTACCACTCTCCACTTCTGCTGCATCTGCTGAAGCCTTGCTAAGCTAACAGTTCAGTAATCTCTATAAACAGATTCTGCATATGGATGCAGAATCTGTAGGCAAGGGACAAGATTTTGGTATCGGAAGCGCTCTGGTTTCCGTTTGTAGTCTGAGTAGTATTGACCAATCACGTTTGATCTGGCTTTGGTTGCATGCAGGTAAACAGGGGGAAAGAAAAAGTCATCTGAATGTCACAGAGCCTGGAGCGCCTAGGTGCTAGCTGTTAAAACTAAACTAAACTGTCCCATTTAGTATTGTATTGACTGTTAACCAAGTCATTTGTGAGCCTCAAGCTAACCAAACCTTAACCATAGAGGTATCAGATCAGAAAACACTCATATGAATGATGATAGGGTGTTAGATCAGAACACACTATTTTATACTACCACCAACTGTAGAACAGCGTGAAACTATCAGCAGATCTCTGTATCACCTGAATCTCTTAGGGCTGCCCCCTGAAAGTCGAACATTAGAGTCAGTTCAATAAAGCGCTGCTTGATAGTCTATATACTGTATATTAAAAAAAGAACGAATAGTCGGATATTCGTATTGAACAGCCAAATCCAATTCAACTGACAAAATTCTGAGTCAGGTACAGCCCTGGAATGTACATGTGTGTTGAAGTGCGTGCACGAGATACTAACAAAACAGGGGCCTACTCTTAAAAACATTACTCATATTTTAATTATCATTAAAGTCAACTTACAAAGCCTTTATAAAGGGTGCTTACTACATGTACTCCAGCCATTTAGTATTGTACTTCAATAAAGTTGGAGGACTTGTATAAGACAAATTAAAAAAATAATGGTTGAAGTAGCAGAGGCTTTTATTCACTATTATGAGTCACGCTCTAAAAACACATAGACCTACATTTCTCGTGATGCAACTTTCATCAGACCCTCCTTGCCTGATCAACACCCACATCTTTCCAGCTCCACACCTCCAGTTTGTATCGCTGGCTTTCTGTTACAAATTAAAGTCTCAAGCCAAAACAGAGATGACAGGGTTATTTTCTCCAAACAAATAAAATCCTCCATCCAGAGCCACAGGAGACATTATGTAATTGTTGTCCCATGCTGGCAGAATAGTACTCCTCATGATGAGTAAACTAATCTTCATGTGGAAAACTGGTGGAGTGCCCCTTTAATAGTAAGAGGTACCTTTAATTATACAGAAATGGAATGTTTATGGCAGAAATATCAAAAAACTACTTTTGTTATTTATATACATAAGAAATGATAAAGATATAAGTTGGTATAAAACATGTAAATGATCATAATTAAGTTTATCTTATGAAACTACAGTAATTATAAAAGCAAAATACATTTTTTTAAGTTTATAATGACACAACCACGTTTTTTTTTTACCATAATTTTCAATTTTCCAATTTCAACAAATGAGAGGGATTTTGAGCCATTGTGGTTCTAAATGGAACCACTTTTCTAAGCAAATAGCCTTGAGGCTTTTCTGGTTTCAGCCACATAGGAAAATCCAGCTGATGAATATTTTACAACAGTGAACATAGATCTACTGAAATCGTCTCCATTAGTGGGTGGAAACTAGTTCTGATCGTTGCAGCTTACTGGGCATCAGCAGGCTGTGCTGTGGATGCAACGTGACGAGCTATGAAGTGTAAGTGTGCTGCCTGCTGGGTGATTGATACACGCTATCAAGGCTAGATAGAAGGAAATTGCTGTTGTCCATCTCATTTGCACTCATTGATCCATCTGAAAGCTGGAGGGAGGAAGAGACTGAGAAAGGGAGAAAAATGGTTGATGTTGCCACACTGGCAGGTGGTCAGCAGCAGTCCCAAGCTTTTCATTACCCACGCCCAGCTCCGTCCCATCAAAGTGTGGAGGGCTGTACAACACAGAGGTTTGGCAGCACTTGGCACAAATGCAGTAAAATACATTATAAGTGGGGCTGGATGATAATTCAATATTAGCATTATTGTCTATTCTATAGCAGTGCTGGTAAAACCAAAAAGATTGTGACAAAGTTCAATGGAAACAAACTTGGTGAATAAATGATGGCGAACATGAAGCATGTGACTCAAACGTCACTCAAGACTAAAAGATCAGATCTGTGTGGAGCGATAAGAAGACTGTATTCACGTAACAACAGTGGATGGAAACACACATTCATTTACATTTCCTTTTGAAGGAAATTTGATTAAAATCTGCACCATTTGGAGGGAAACCTGGGCTGCAGCCATGCTAGCAGCTCTGTGAAGCTGTAGCTAAATGCTAACATCAGCATGCCAACATGCTCACAATGACATTGACACGTTGATGTTTAGCAGGTATAATGTTTACCATATTCACCATCTTAGTTTTGTGTGTTAGCATGCTAACATTTGCTAATTAGCACTAAACACAAAGTACAGGTACGCAGGTATTTGGCCATACACCAAAGTATTAGACAAATTAAAATTCTGACCTGATGATGTGTTAGATGACAGCCCTAGTATTGGGTAATAAACATAGTAGTTAACATGAATTATGAGAAGAGTGCTATGCAGAAACACAAGCTTCATTGTCCACACTGTTTGGCTACAAAGTGACCAGAAACAGTACAACACAGAAACACTGTACGTCGATTGGCTGAAAACAGTTGTAGCTGCTGTTGTCGTATGTTGTGCAGAACTGACGTTGCTATACCAACCGCCGGCCGGCTTACATCTCTTCAGCGATCCTATTGGCGGTGCGAATGCAAACAGCAAAAAAGCCCTTGCAGGTCTGTAGTTCTTGGGGGAGCTCCCCAGTAGCAGTTCCTCTCATGGAGTCCCCAGTACTGTTTGGTCCGAAAACACCTACTCACACAGATAAATGAAACAAATGTTGGCCTAATCACAGCAGCAAGCCAGCAGCAGGGGAAGAGAGTTTGTGTACAACACCCCAAAGTGTCCCTAAGCAAGGCATGGTGTGCCAGCAGGGACTCAGTCTCATTACACAGAGCCTTACATGGGATGTTAAGCTCTTCACAGCCTTGGTTCCTCATTGGTCCAGGAGGAGACTGGGAGCCACAAAGGGAGAGTGAGACTCAAACCTCTTTCTCCTCGTCCCACCTCATCTTTCTCCACCCGCGCAATCTCCCTAAAGCTCCCCTGCAGAACAGTAGAGGCAATATTTTGTGACAGAATCTCTCAGACTATTAGGCACCCAGACGCACCTCTGGGAGTCATCTCTCTCTCTCTCTCTCTCTTTCTGTTTCTCGCCACCTCTCGCTGTCTCCCTCTCAATCTCTCTGTCTCTCTCTCCTGGCTACACAGCTGTTGTCTCTCGGAGATGAACACACACATGCTCACACACACATATGCACACAAGCATTCCCTCATGCACATTCACCATTCAGACACCCCCAAACACACACACGCACGCACAGAATCATTCACCCATTCACATTCACCCCTATCGAAACACATACACACACCGCCCTCGGCAAACAGTAAACTCGTCTTTGCTTTATTCTGCAATTCTTCACCGCAGCAGCTACAACAGAAGAATCAAAGCAATGCACATGTTAAAGAAACACAGAGGCACAGGCAGGGGGAAATGAAAGAAAGGAAAAATGAAGTGATATTATAATTTATTGCTGCAGATTGTGTGTATTCACATCTGCATTTTGAACTAAGACTAATGAGAACACAAGCATTGGTGAAAGGGTCAGTTCACTCCAACTACAAAAACAAAGAAGCAAAACAACATATTTCTCACTTGTCTGGTATCTGTAGGTGGTACAATGTAGGTAAATGGAATTTTGTTAGTGGTGCTCTCTCGAAGCTTTGACAAATCCATCCATTTTAGAACCTGCTTGTCCTGCTAAGGCAACCCAGAAATGCTGACGTTTGCTATTAACACAATTAGGAAATGTTGTTAATTAATGTATCTGTTCAAAAATATTGCTACTGAAAAAATCAGTAAAATGTTCACTGACAACGTATTTCATGTGTTTCCCGCCACAATATCCGATCTTGCTGTACAATATCTGCTCATAACTACAGCATTGTTAAACTTTTTTTATGGTTCTGTTTAGGCACTGGCAGCACTTAGGTTAGGTTAAGGTTAAGACTTGGTTTAATACAGAAAACATCTGCACTGAGTTGAAGCTCGAGCACAACGTGATAATCAGAATTTAACTGAACCACAATCTTTCCCTAACCTTAAGCAAAGTGCTTTTGTTGCCAAAACCTAACCACAGACGGGACACAGGATGTGAACACCGGACTCTGATGTCACAGTCCGGGACTTTGTACATACATGAATGGATTACTGAATGGGCCTGCTGGACACAGGCACCGGCTAATTGTCACCGAAATAAACACAAAACAACTACAAAGAGATGCAAAATTACCAAAACGAGATGCAAAATGAGGGTAATGAGACACAAAACGACTGCTAACAGCATATATTACAGTCTGGGTGTCTTGCTCCGATATAGTAGGGGTGGGGGGCCTTTACATGTCAGTGCCCAGGGGCCGATTGTCTCATAATCTGTCCTTGTGCACTTAAGTGTAGATCTGCATTAGCTTAATTAAAGTTGCCTGTGAACATTATCCAGGCAGCATTTCTATTTGTCACCACAGCGTTATTGGAAAAACAATTTAGTAATAAATAAATGTAATTTCTGGTAGACAGTATTGGTTAAGGGGAAGGGGGGCAATGAACAAATGTCAAATAGAACATCTCTTTCCAGAAACATTACTGTCAACTTGAGAAAGTCTCAATGAAAGCTGTTTTTTGTACTTGATAAAACAACCTCACCTCAAGGTCCATTTACAAACTGTTCTGGATCTTTTGATCATATCAGAATCTTTGTCAGCAGACGGAGTGTTCGGAGCACTTTAAAGAAATTGTACACAAACAGAAAACAGAAAACCCAAAAAGTTTTGGGTTTATGGGGTGTTAAGTGTGGAACAATTTCTTGGCGACCAAGAAATAGTTTCAGCAAGTAACTCCTTGTAAAACCGCAACTTGTGTTTTTTACGTATCTGCTTTTGTACAGATTACATAAGCGAGATGTTAATTAGATTTTGAAGTCTTGGTGGGCGCATTTTTCAACTTTGGACATGGTTGGGCTAGCCCCTGATTCCAGTCTTGGAAGATAAGGACTTCTCATCCATGTTGGCTTAAAAACTTGAGTTTCAAAGTTCTTTCTTGACCTTGTTTTGATCCATTTTGCTTTGGTTTAATAATTATTTTACTCCCATAAAACTATTTTGATTGCATCACCATCCAAGTAAGTCATTGTGTTTTATTGGGTTATTTATTTTGATGTAAGAAGTGGTTGAGTCCTGAAAACCTGACAGTTATACATTTTCAGCACTCGGTGTGGTCACGCTTATATGTAGAGGAACTCTCTCATACAATGGTTCACTTTTATTTATCACATGACAGCCCACACTTCTATTTCAGCTAGCTCTCCTCCATGATGGAGCCACAGAGAGGTTTACTGGGAGATTTGTGTTGCATCTTCAAAGTGTCTGTACTTTGGTCACAGCCTTTTGAGAAGACAGAGCACTGCTGTGTGAGACTGAGACTGCAGCAGAGGAATAGAGCTCTCCTAAATGATGTGGTTATGGAGTGAAATCCCATTATCCTGCCACATTGGGAGATGTGAAAATGCACAGAGGCGTTGATTTGCTGTCAAAGGCTGCACAATTTTCACCTTTCACCTGGGGACTATTTTCAGCAGCGGATTAATCCACATTTGGTGCTATAGTGAGTATAGCAGCAGGACGGTGAATGTGGGATTGAGTCCATGGTAATGAAGGAACATGTCACTCAGTGCAACAGTGTGACTCATTGATGTGTTTTTAATAGTTTTTGGACAATGGAGCTCTATGGCACAGAGGCAGAAGAGATATCAGGGTGTGATACACACACACACTACTTCTTAACTTTTCTTCACTACGGTCTTTTCATGGGATTTATTGAGAAAAACATAGAATATCACCAGACGTATCCTCTAACCCTCATCCTACCAACATATTTAACAGACTACCGACTTTCTTACAGAATAAACTGTAACTGTAAGAAACAACCATCATAGCAAAATGTTAACGTATTTCTTCTCAAAACATTATTAGTTATGTAATTAATGTCATTTGAAAAAAAACAGGTTAATATTATTTTAGGAAAGTTACAGTTAATTTGCATACTGTGTTAAAACAAAAATATATACTTTTCTTTAATACAAATTACAGCTTTTATCCCAAGTACAATCCACATTAGTACTTAAAACCTTATTTCCCATCCTTTGATTCTGGTATCATTTAGTTTTCAGTAATTTCAAGTAAACATTATTTGTGTTATATTTATATGGTGAAACCAACCAGGGTCAGTTTGACCCCAATATAAAACAATTCAAATAAACCCACAGTCATTCAAACTTAAACACTTTTTAAATTGTATTTGTCTTTCAACACAAAAGTAGATAGAGACCCCCTGATAGTGTTTGATACTTTAAATTAGGACCCATGGCAGACATGAACTCAAATCTATTAAAGCTGCATAGGTGGTATTTTTTTTTAAAAGCACTAATTAAAAAGGAAACAGAAAACAATGTTATGAGGTCATTAGGAAAAAAATGATTGACAAAGTCATGAAAATTCGGAATGATAGAATAACACACTTGTAAGATGGACAGGGACCCTAGAAGGTAGGATGAGGGTTTAAATACATTTCGCTTACAATATTTCTGTTCTTTCAATAAAGTGAAATTATGAATGTGGGACTTTTATTTGTAATGGAGTATTTTTAGTATTGGTCCGAATATTTGAAACAAATCAAAGGGGATCTAGATGACAAAAGTCATAGATGTAAGGCAAATGAAAATATTGAAAACCTTTTTCCTTTTTCTTCAAATGAGCTGCTATAACTAGATGCTTGTTGTGAGCAAAGTAAAAAAGCACACCACGCTGAGCATATATCTCAGTTATAAAAAACACACTCAGACACATACACAAATCAGGGTCAGTGACCTCCAATCATGTGTTCACACCTTCAGGGAAAGGAACTTCATAAACTAATGGATGAATCGCCTCGCTTATTTTTTCCCCTCCTCATCTCCCTTTTTGGCTCGCCTCTTCACAATTAAGTTGCCTGGAGCTGAGCACAGCCTGCATTTATCAGACAGCTTTTTCTCTTCTTTATGGCTCTTTATATAAGGCTGTTGATTTATTCAGGTGAATATGTGCAGTATGTCACAGGCAGAAAATGACTATATGGCTTATTAATTTTTGGTTGTTACGAGATGATGGCTGGTTAGTTTGAGGTCATTTCCAGAGCAGGAATCTAAATGTATAAATATAAATACTGGCAGCCAATTCATTTTTTATTTTTACATCTTTTTGTATTATTGAGTCCTGTTGAATCCTAAAAATCGTATTTTCTCAAAGATTTTTGGGACTCATAGACAAAATGTTAAGCTGGAGATTTGCAGTGCAATACTCTCAGAGGGGTTGGTTAAAGTAAACCAAAGCTCCGTTCAGAGGGGATTACTGAAGATTAATTATTTGTAATTACTATTTCCTAATTTGAATCCAGTCGACTGATCATGTCAGTGATTCTCCTCAACCACGGTTTCAATTTCAGCCCCAAATGCCGCCTGTTATTCAGCTCACTCAGAGGTGGTCTGATAACTCTGCTGTCGCTCCACTGAGGCTCCTCTTGGTTTCAACTCATTTTCACATGCTTTACTCACCAATTGTGCCACTTCCCCAGTGGCAGTCAGTACACTGTTTAATTTCTGTCTGAGGACGTAAAGACAGTTGACATGGAAGCATTTAAAGAATAATTAGAGGGATTTTCAACCTTTTTGTCAATGTGATTGTGTTAAAAAGTATTGTCACTTCAATGTGCAGCTTTTTGTTTCTGCTCTTGGAGTGCCTATTACCCACTTAAGGGCCAAAACAAGCAGCAACAATTGAACCTAAAAAGTGACATGTTTGGTCAACACTAACACTAATAGCACAGTCAAACATGTTGAGTCAACTCTTGATGAATGATTTGGGTTGAGACATTTGCTAGCATCAGGCTATATGATGATTTCATATTTATATCAAATATAACAGTAATGGCCCAATCCAATAAAGGCGGCCATCGGAAAAAAAAGATAAATTAATGTGTGGTGTGGCGGTCAAATGTTGGTAATAATGCTCCACCTGGTTGCAATTGGGCATTAAAAAGAAGAAGAAGAAGAAGAAGAAGCGGTAAGCGCACAATGGCTGTCTTCGATTTGAGACGACACTACCCTTTCAAAATTCACGCACTACGCAGTACAAAGTGTACACAGTGTACTACATGGAAGTGTACTAACAGAAGTATCCGAATTTAGACATAGCAGTAGTAATGTCACTTATTATACAGTAAAGTAGCTAGCTTGAGTTTGCTAATGTTAGCTAATTAGCCACCATTAGTCACTGATCATTCCAGAACAAGGAAGACTGTCAGCACATCTCCTGAGTGTAGTGAATTGAGCAGGGGTGTGTTTTACTACTAATCATTTGTAAGAGGGAGATAAATCAGATTCCAGGTAACTTAACTGTAACTTTGGAGCATAGACCTATACATTAAAGGAAAAACCTGAACATGAAAAATGTGCTTTCATACAGGTCATGAGGGAGGAAGTTAAAATGGGGGAAAAATTGCTGTTGTGTGTTGCTTTGGGAAAAGATTTCTTTTAAAATTGAACATGACAAATACAAAGGGTTTGCTATTAAAAATTAAAAAAAATGTTTCAGCTGGGGAAAAAAGAACAAGAGCTTACAAGGAATTATCATTTTGTATTATGCTATTTAAGTCTACAGCTATGCTAGCAGCTCTATGAGGCTGTACAGCAGTGCTTTGAGCTAAATTCTAACATCAGCAAGCTAACATACTCTGTACTGACAATGTTAACATGCTGATGTTTATCAGAAATGTTTACCATGTTCACCATCTTAGCATGTTAGCATGCTAACATTTGATAATTAGCATTAAACACTCAGCTGAGACTGGCAGGTCATAAACCAAAGTATTGGGCAAATTAGAATTTTGACCTGATAATGGCACTATATGATAAGTCAAAGGTTCAAAGGTATAAAATTGATGGTCACAGTCAGCAGATCTCAGCCCAACTGAATACCTACACAGCTCTCTGCATCAGCATCATCAAAACACCAAATTAACCATCCCTCCAGTGGAGTTCCACACACTTGGAGAATCTATGACAAGGAGCAGTGAAGCTGTTCTGCAGGCTCATAGTGGAACAACACCTTCCTAACACACCTTACATTTTGGTTTTACTTTTTGTCACCTATCTGTATGTGCTCATCAAATTGCATGGCCATCTGCCTATGAGATTAGATTTGTACATTTCGGCTTGAAGGTCATGCAAGAGGGTAACGAATCATTAGAATAATACTTTGTGGAGCAGGATTATCCATATAAAATGTCATGGCAATCTGGCCAGTTAGCTGTTCACACTCATAATGGTAGTGGCCAAACTATTACTCAACAAACTGTCCTCCTCCTTGAAGCCTTTTCTCTTGTAAAAGTGAAACATATTGTTTGAGTACACCACCAATAGAGTGCTGCAGGGATGACGTATTTTTGTAGGCCGACCTAGAAGTTAGCATCGCCGTGGTTCCCTTGACAAAAAGGGAATGGGATTTTTCTATTGGATTTTGGATTATTGCAAAAAATGAGATCTGTGGCGAACAAAAGTTTATGATAATCTTCAAATGAACACCACTTTTATGATTTTTGAAGCGTAAATGCAATCGTCAGAAGTAAAAAGCTAACGTTAGGCTAGAAACGAACTACACCACGGTCACATGACTTCCGCACGCTTGCCTCTTCTACAAAAGCCTTTGGGAGAGTTTGAGTTTGAATACGCTAAACATAACAAGGCTGTAAAGGCGGACGAGTGAGTAGATGAGTTTCTGTGTTCGGCGTGATGACATTTAATGTCCCCGACAACCTCTGTAGTCTCATTTAGCCACTTAAATTTTACACTTTTATTTTTTACTTTAAACACTTTTATTTATCGCCTCTTTTAAGACACGTAAAAGCTTCAAAATTCACCAATGGGGTATTTACTGACGAATTTTATGTGGTAGAACAAAACATGAAAATCTCTTGCTTGTGTTAACCACAGACCTTATTTCAGGTATCTAACCAACAACCCATTCAAGAAAGCCACTGACTTCGAGATGAGGGAACCGGAAGTGTAAAAATGCTAACTCCGGGTTTTAGGACTCAGTCCTGCAGCACTCTATAAACCATAAATCTCATCTTTGTGAGGCTTGCAGAAATAGGAACTTAAGAAATGGACACATTTCTGCCTCTTGTGACTAATAGAGGGTAAACAACCACTGCAACCATTATTCTCAGTTCGTAACAGGGCCAATGACAGTTGCAGTGGGCGTTTTCACCCATTTGGCCAGAAGCAGCAGTAATAAACCCATTGTAGCTTGGCACACCAAAATGCAATAAAGTAGATTCTGCATACATACAACATACATGTACAAGCCACTCAAAGGTAAGATTTGTGCTTTATTGGAAGCATTTGCATTTTCAAACAGTATGTTTCACTTTAACAAGACACAATGCTTTAAGGCTGAGTTACTTCTGATTAGTTCGGTTAATATATGCTAGGTAAACTTCCCCATTACCAATTAAGAGCAGCACACAGCTATCTCTGTCTAGGATAGGATAGTCCCAAACAGCGCGAGGAATCTATAGTCTTTCAACATAATGCAAGTACAAAAGCCAGCACATGGATGGTTTTCATAGAGCACAAAATCCAACAAACAGGATTGTTCCTTTAAATCTGAATCAAAACAAACAACAAAGAGAGTGTGCAGCACTCGCTGTGGTAGCTGCAAAATGGAAACTTCAACACAACATGTTGCCAACAAATCAGCAGCATCTGGAGCGGAAAATAAAACCACAGAAAGCTGTCTGCTCTTTTACCTCATGTCTTACTGACAGTCATCACTTCATAACAGGACCAGGCAACAACAGGTTGTGGATTATGACTTTAATGAAGCATTAATATGTTTCCACCACCTCCGGCTCCTGCTGCTGCTCACTGAGAGAGAGGTAGGTATGAGGGATGGAGAGAGAGAAAGAGGACAAGAAAAACAGAGTAATATATGAAGAGGTGGGGGTGTGTGGGGGATACTTGCATCTCCTCCAGTCGAGCAGGCTCTGGAGGTTTAAATGATTGTCGTGGGGCCGACGTCTGCTGCAGTCATATTAAACAACAGCTTGTCTGCAGAAATAAGCTGCAGGGGTATTGGTTTACTCTCCATCGCCTTTCCTCGCTTCTTCTACCCCCATTTGATGTGTGTGTGTGTGTGTGTGTGCAGAATTAATGTACTACTTGTGTGTGTGTGTGTCTGCTTTTGTGTGTGCATGTGTCTGTGGAAGCCTGTGTGACATGCATGTGTATTTATTCCTGCATTTGTGAGGGTTTTTTTTTTTGGTGTTTCTTGTGTGTGCTCCTGAACAGTGTGTGTACACTTGGAAATGCCTCTTTGTGCGTGTGCGTGGGTGTGTGTGTGTGTGTGTGTGTGTGTGTGTGTGTGTGTGTGTGTGTGCTACAGTGTACGTTTTATGGGCTTTTTCCAAATACACACAGTGACTCCCATGTGCCCGGCTATTGATTTAGAAATGACCGGCCTGCTCACTCACACCATCTGCTCTGCTAACGAAGAACGACACAGAGAGGGAGAGAAACGGCGAATCAGATATTCTCCCAGCCTCTTTCACTCATCTATACAGCATTTTAAAATTAAACGAACAACTAAAAGAAAAGGAACAAGAGAAGGAGAGAGTGATGGTTTTTGAATACTCCTGTAGGTTAAATGAGGCTAACTAAACACTTTTAGAGGTTGACTACCTCTAAAACACTACAAACAACCCATAATGCAACACTTTCTGTAGAAGTCGGTGTTACACCGGTACACCCTCCATTCAAAAAGAATAGCTGATGTAGTGAATATGTAAATGTTACTGAGAACAATGTTATCATGTCCAACAGAAATGAAGGCCAGAACTATAAAAGTAAAACCCAAGTTGTAACAAACATGGAAAATGGAAGCAGAGCAACAACAACTTCTTACTAAAATATCATAAAATATCAATATAAAAATTAATAATTACAGGCCCTTCTCTACTATCAGCCTGTCTCAGGTAAAGCCTTAGTTCTGTCTTGTTGCACTGTTGCTTTAAGAGTTCCCCACAGGCAGCTAGTGTAGTGTCTTAAACTTTGTAGCCCAATACATCAGTGTAATCCTGGCTGTAAACTGTACTATAGTAGTATTCATGTCAGGTGCGGCTGTGGCCCCTCTGGTCCATATTAGAGACAGCTCCACATCTGGCAACACAATTATTTAGCTGATAAAAGGGGCTGTGGGTGGGTGTGTTGTATGGTTAGTGTGTGCCCGACATTCACACATCTGTCTGCATCTGTGTGTGTTTATGTGTGTGAGTATCAATTAATGGTTCATTAATTATCAGCTCGTTCCTGATTCGTTCCTCTCTCGTTCCTTAGTAACTACTCACATTTTTGTGTACCGCATTGTAAAGTGTTGCCGAATATTCATTCAACAGGATCAGCAGACCGTACATGAGCTTCATATTCACTTCCATTCACAGTCACAATGAGCAAATACACAAGCATGATGAAAGATGCATTAAAGGTATGATGCATGATGTTGCATGCTAATGTTTGCGCGCACACATTCATAGAAAAAAGACAAAGAATACTGCCTACAAAGTACACAACACACACTGGGAGCATAAAGCAATGTGTGTGTGTGTGTGTGTTTCTTCTTCCTCTCTTGCTCTCCCCCCAGTCTTCTCCTTAGCTGCCTCCCCCTCCTTCCCCAGTGGACGTCTGTCTGCAGCTTGTTATCTGTTGGCGTGAGGCGGAGTGTGACAGTGTGATAATCCATGCCGATGTGTGCCGCTGACCCTGTGATGTGCTGCAAGACCTGCCTGCGTCTGTGTGTGTATCCGAGTGTGTGTCTGTGCTGCTTTAAACATGTAAGATTGCTTGGATGTTTGGTCATAGTATGTGCGTGTCTGTGTGTGTGTGTGTGTGTGTGTGTGTGTGTGCATGCGTGCGTGCGTACATGAGTGTGCATTCTGATGTACGGCTAAATCCGGGTGCTTCTTTTTCTTGTAGCTTATCAGGTGAGCAGGGCGCTGCATATGCTGCTTCAGTCATCCAGGATGTGAGGGAGCTTGCTGTTTGATATCCAATATAAGCAGTGTGAGACTTTGCAGAGGCCGCTTTCACATTTAGCACAGTTCACACACGGAGATCTTACTGTCATCTTAAACACGTGGCTCAGTCCACCGCAGGGAAAGAGGACGACGCCACTCCAGTCAGTCAAATATATCAGCTTGCTGACACAGCAGTCTTATCTCACATGCGTTTATCCCACACTGCGTTGGTAAAATGTGTTTTTGGCGGGAAACATAATGCCAGAGTGTTTGTATTACATCCACAGCACTTGATAATGTTACGTTAGCTTACCTTGTTATATGTCAGGGTGCTGCCTGCATGTTTTCCTAGTTTGTCGCAGCTGTTTTGTTGTCACTTCTTGTCTATTTCTCAGTGGATTGTAGATGAACTTAGTCCATAAATCCAGGCCACCCTCCCCAAAAATACAGCCGTCTGTGCAGCAGTTTGTTACGAGTCATATTTATGTTTGTTAGGTAGCGACCTCTAGTGGCCGCACTAGAGGAAGTCAGGTGAGGTAGTATAAAGAGCGACAACAAGTCCACGTTGGGAGGAGATCAGGTTGGCTGGGTCAAACACAGGGCTTTCACCCAGGAGACCGCTGTCAGTGTTAACTTATTTTAACTTACGTCAGATTGTAACGTTAAGTTACATTAGTAAGTCACGTGACGTAACTTAACTTACAACCTAACCAAGTACTTTTGGTGCCTAAACCTAACCAACCAACCGACCGTTTCACAACGTTAACCACGTGTTTATTATTGTTTGTTCTTGTTTTTCCAACAGTCACACAATGCTTCTTATCAACGGTAGTGCAACAGGTCAAACGGCTAAATCAACTTCTGAACAAGAGAGGTGGAGGAAACCGTTTTGCTGATCAGGAGCTACAGTGTGTGATTCTGCAGATACATGCAGGTGGTGAATAAGACTTTGCATTAAAACAGTAATTATTGCATTTGTCTGTTTGAATTTCAGATTATCGTTTAGTTTTTATTTGTTGATGAAAACTGTAATACATTTCGTCATAGTTCTTCTTCCCAAAGGTTACTTTTTATTTAGTTTCAGTCTCGGTTTCGTTGTGAAAAAATGTCATCAACGAATATATTTCGTCATAGATGAAATTAACACTGGACGGGGGTCAGGACGCCTGATTAATTGCCTGAATGATCAACAGCAGTTCCACGGTCCGATTTCCCATATGGCTGCTGTCAAAAGATCCGTTATACACTGTAGTCAGCTTGTTTTAATATTTTACATGTTATGCCTAAAACTGCTTTCTTGACTGAGACTGAACTTTGCTGCAGTACAGACAGACTATATTCATCTTCCCGCCATCTGCGGCTCCAATTTTTCTTTCTTTCTACTTTCCGTTAATAGTAGATCTGCATAATGTTGAAAAAGTTAAACACTTTCACGCCTTTCACCCTTTTTGTCAACATTAGGACTCAGTCGTCTTGTTTGAATAAACTTTATTGGAATTGTCACTGGACAAAACCATGCTAATATTCACTGTGAGCACCCACGTTGTGGCCAATCAACTGATTTTTATTTAATTTGCTTGATTAGCCAAAAACAGACATTCCTGTCTGCTGATTTTGGTCCTTAACAATCTCTCAAGCAATTTTCCATTCATGTCACACATATAAAATTAAATATACCATGATAGCGGATTTTATCCATATTGCCCACTCCTAATATAGTTAAATATTAAAAACAATCAAATTTGAAGATATTTAGTCTAATAAATATCTAGTAGTAATTACAGACATTCAGGTAACACTTTATTTTACGCTTCCATAATTTCCTAATACTTTCCTAGGAAGTTTCCTCAAAAGAACCATAATTTCATACTACTTTGCTTGAAAGAAAAGCTCCATTAAAATGCTTAATTCATTATTCATTTATTATTGGATACTTTATTCTTCATACAGTATATGTTGAATTGTATTCTTGCCTGTGGACAAATACTAATTGAAGTCTCTATTTTCCCTATAATTACTACCCTATTACATTGTTAATTTCAGGAAACATCTTGGAAATTATTAGGAAATTACAGACCTACAAAGTACATATTTATTGCATATCATGTAGATACTGATTTGGTAACATCAGATATTCAAAAAACATCTGTCTTTACAAAAAGTCTCACAGCAAAACAAAATCCCAATTTAAGAGGCTTTCTATGTAAGTCCTATGTTTTTACATTTTAAAGCCTAGATATTGTAACTGTGAATGATGTATGACAGGACAGATTGTGTAAATCTGCACTGGTGACATCTTTTTTTCCCTGAGTGATTGAGAATATAATGTTCATATATGTCACATATTTTACATCAATGTTATTTGTGTTGTTTGTGAAAAACAATTTCTTACAACAGATATCCATGATGTCATTTACAAGCTATGTGTTGTGTGTTGGGGTGTCATGGTCTACATGCATACATGTGATATGGATGTCCATGCACATAAAGAAGCTGTAGAATTTGTATCAATCTAATTTGTCCTGTCGTCAGATCCCTGTAGTAATTCCTCATTATTGTGAAAATGTAATTTCACTTATTACAAATTAATTTCCAGCCTCACACAATTCAGTCTGACAATTAAATTAGATTTGAATGCCCAGCTTTACATTTGAGCTAATTAAGATAACCTGGACAGACATATGTACTTGCACAGAACACACACGGCGCAAACCGAAAAAGGGATAGAAATCTGGTTATGGTTGTTATCGTCATGGAAACCAGCTGACTGCAAGGCACAAAGCAACCCCGCTCTCTCTCTTTTTCTCTCTCTCTGAACTGCCAGGAGAATCGGTCCAAAGTAAAGGTATTACTGTGTTGGACTGGTTCCAAGCATTCACTCCTTCCTCACACACACACACACACACACACACACAGCACAGCATGTTGAAATTTCCATACAGTCATGCACACACACACACACACACACACACACACACACAGTCACGTAGGCATGGTTTTAGGTTCAGACACACAAATACACGAATGCACACTCTCTCACACACACTCCTCGGCCACTCCTGCAGTGATATATAGCCAGAGCTCCCTCTGCTGGTGACATGTGTAACTGCAGCTACCAAACCTGACTTCTACACACCACCACCACCACCACCATCATCATCATCATTGTCTTCGTCAGAACACACGATTTGACTTCAATGCAACTGACCTTCAAACACATAAAACCTTTCCCCTAAGTATCTTTATTCCACACTGTCTGACAGGAATGTGTGTGTGTGTATGTGTGTGTGTGTGTGTCTATCAGCTTATTCCAGGTCTACATTGAAGCTATATGATTTACAATGAATGAAATACTCAAACCCTATGACTTCATGTCTTTTAGAGCCGAACATTCCATCGAATAGAAATATCCTACATGGCATCATTTTATGCACATTTTCTGCTATCACAGTTCAAAAGGAATTACAATACCTTTTTACTTCACTTCATTTATTTTACAGCTGCAGGCTACTATTACTACTGACATTCTTTGCAGATTCAGATTTTACATACAAAACATATGATGAGTTTAATAAAGATGACGCATTGTTTAAAATCCAACATAATACAGTGAACACCTACCGCATTAAAATGCCGCTTATACATTAGTGCAATAATAATAATAATCCCGTAGTATAATATATATAACAGTATATTAAATATAACACCCTGAAAGTGGCCATTCTCTATTTCAGTACTTTTACTTTTTATACTTTAGGTTGATTTTGCTGATTATGTACTTAGCAACATTTGCCTTGTGGAAGTATTTTTACGTTGTGTTACTGCTACATTTAAAGAAAGGAGTTTCACTTCTTCCAGCTTTAACAGTAAATTTGGGTGACTTGGGTTACTTTTTGGTGTCCAATAGGCTTTGTACTGCAGAAGGGTAGGCACAGTAAGCCGTAGCTTCGGCCTACACCTTCTGTTATGTAGAATCTTTTTATGTTGTATTGTTTTCTATAGTACTGTTTTGTTAGGAGCCATTGTCTTTTTATTGCCCCCCCACCCCCCTCATTTTATTATATAATTATTAATTAATCAATAAATTAATACTTGTATACTATAGAATTCCTTAAACAATGAATGGTGCAAAAACTGCCCAGCTTTAGATACAGTACCCCTTCTTTAGTCTTTCCTTAATTTGACCTTTTTTATTGTTGATTTGCAGTCCTGATTTAATCAATTTAATTAGTCTACTTGTTGCCATAGCAACTTTTAAGTATCTATGCTGTACTGAGGACTGACTGCTGAAAAACATAGCACTTTTTTTTTTTTGTCTTGGAAAAATATATCCCTAAGTGAAAGCTTAAGCGGAAAAATAAGGAGGTTTCATACAACCTGCGACAGAAAGGTTGAAGTGGATTTGATTTGCACTCTTATCTGAACTCTTTGTGATGTGAATGTGCTCTGTGTGTAAAGAGATGGAGAGAGGAAGACTAGGAAGAATAAAAGATATCCAGTCGCAGACAGAAGCATGCACACACACAATGCTGCTGCACACACACACACACACACACACACCTGCTCCCACTGACGGAAACAATTATCACACACATGGATAATCTCTTGCATAGACATACACACACTGTACACACACCTGGCAGTGAGAGTAACTATACTCTTCGTTAGCGTCTGGTCAGTAATCAGGCCAGATGAAGGAACTGTTAATTAAATGTAATCACACTGGCTCCTTATGGCCATTCATACACGGCCGCCTTTTATCCTGCACAGTTGTCGAACAACACAAGACACATGGTTAAACCCTGAGCGGCATTGCGCCGGCTGCAGACAAACTTCAGTCTGAGCCCTAAGTTTTACATTTGAGACGTTCAGCAGATGCTTGGATATCCAGGCAGGCTTACATTAAAGAGACTGGAAATTTTATTGCAAATGCCTGTTGAGGAAAAATCACAGATGAGGATTTGAAATTGGGCTGAGAGTCAGAGACAACAATAGCTGAAGTGATGTGAAAAAAGAGCTGAAATGTATCATTCAGTACCTCCGGGATATAGAGAATTTTGCCAACCAAGGCCTTAAGTTACCTACTATCTTTGAAAAAGTTCAAACATTTGGTTTATTTTTTTACTGCCGGGCACACAGTGCTGAGATGTTTGATTTAAATGTCATCAAGAAGAGAACAAACAGGACAGTGGCAGCTTGCTTGCTGAGACAGATATGAATAATTTACATTTTTTACATTAAAGGGTCAGAATTAGAATTTTGTGGTGCTAACAATACATTTCACCATTTCAACTACTTTCTCCTGAATTAATTGTCTGTGTGGCCACTTTTACACCTATAGCTCAGTTCATTTGGTCTGGACCAAAGAAAAAAAAAGATCCATTGGGGCCTTTTAGAGCTGACAGGTAACTCATTGATTGGACAGTTTTGGTGATGTCATCTTGCATCATCAGCACTACATGGACCCACATAGGGAAATCAAATTCTGTGTCATAATTAAATGAAAGACATATTTAAAAGGACAATAATTTTGTTTTTGTCTTTAATAACTGAATGAATTGTTTTTCATTGTGACATGAATTGTCCATTCCGCATTAAAACCAAGTCAGAAGCACACATTAAGTTAGTTTTCATGGATTGGGAGGTGCAGGGGAGCTTTTTCTTTTTTGAAATGGAAACGATTTGTTCATGCCAAAATGAAAAACAATCACCTGTCCAATCACAGCTTAGGGGCGGGACCATCTACCTCACAGTAGATCATCTTACCGTAATTTTCTGAATTCTGCCAAGAAGATCCCACTGAGTGTTTGTACAGCTTCTTGCAGCATGATCATCCCTTAACACTGCAGACCCAATCCCAATCCCCACCCCCCGGCCCGCCACCTAGTTTTTGGAGTGTTTTGGAGTAGCGGCCCTTCAGAACGGAGCTACAAGTGGTAGATGTTGAAATCTTTACCTACTCGTTACGTCACCCGAAGGTGGCACATAACCGGGGGCGATTGGAACTTTGGTCATGTGATAACAGCTGAGCAAACTCCATCCACTGAGGAAGACTGCATGCGGTTGAAAACTCCCCCTCCAAAAAGCTAATAGGTAGACCTTGAGGTTTTTTCTTTTCTTGTCAGACTATTGTTTCCAAAGTCAAGAATGAACTTTCATGCACAGAAAATGAAAATCTTCACTAAAAACCAAGAATATTAATTATACTCTTCAGGTGGAATTGAAGCTAATAATTAGCTGATATTTTGTGATTAAAAAAAAGCTCAAATCAAACCAGAAGGAATTCAAGCGTATATGTGTGGATATTGAGTTTTAACATAATAATATAAGACAATATATTATATGTATTCCTGACTGCAGAGGATAGATTCAGTGGCGATCTACAGTAGCTGACTGTATCGAGCTCAAAGCATCACATAGAGCCAGCCATCAGCATTCACCCATCAGCCAGAGGGAGGGCTGGTTTGTCTTTCAGTGTGACGCTGCGTCACGCTGGGCTTCACGGCGTCTCTTGGCGTCTCCGCTGCCACACCATGTTGATTACTAACAGCCCGCGGGGTCAGAGCCCAGCCTCGACGTCTTATTCTGGGAAGAGGATTTATTTTCCTGGGTGGGAGAGCGTGAGAGGGGGAAGACTTTCACACTCCCAGAGGCTGTAGTCATGCATAACCAAAACCCTGTGAAAGCATGTTTGCTGGAGGAAAACAGGCATACATGCAGCCTGAGTGGAGAGTGCCAGACAACATAATTAGAGTTGTAATAAGAGGGAAAAGTATCCCTGACTATAAAAGGATGTTTAGAAACTGTGCAGCTACCAAAGCTGGAAATGAGATGGCCATGACTGCCATCACTCATGTAATGAAAACACACCCCTGGCTCTGTGTTTGGGGATCAGTGGAGCACAAAGTAGAGTCAGAGACACATGACCCAACCCCACAGGCTGTGCTAACTGAGGTTTTATAATTTAATAAACATAAATGGAAGAATTAGGACAAGTGTATTATCAGTAGATGTGTTGGGGAATAGTGTGACTTGTGACTCTTTGGTGAAGATGAAACATTTCAAACACCTCCATCCTTCATTTTGGCAGTAGAGGGTAATTGCTGGCACTGTTACACAACAAGTATTCACATTTAACTGTACAAATGTAAAGGCTCTAAAAACTTAGTTTCTCAGTCAGCTTCTTACTATGAGTGATGTGGTCCCACATGAGCACATTGTTTTCTGCCAAGGTGAGAACAGTTTTAGTTATTTAGAGACTGGTGGGTGTGAAGTGGGAAGGGCTCAGTTGGAAAAAAGTGATGTCTGTGATGTACTTGCGCCAGTCAGAATTTAGTAGTTATTGGGATGTTTGGTCACTATCAAATCTGATGAATCAGATCAGCAGAATTTTACCTACTTACTTACTGTTAAACTGTTGTAATGTTATGTTGGAATTCTTATGATTTGAAGCCAAGTTTTCAGGGCTTTAAACAGAACAGAACAAAAGAAAATGCCATAATAATAATAAGGGCCCAACAGATGATCAGACAAATGATCAATAACACAAATTTAAGGCAAGTAGCTTCTGCACTGAACAAGTAAACCACTAAAGACATACAGTCCTTGTTTTTGATTAAAGCATTAAAGTGAGCAACCAATCACAGGGTCTTCTCGGATGGCCGAGAGTGCTAACCTGATGCACCAGATGGTTTGTTACACAGAACCATCTGAGAAGTCGTCTTTGGGAACTGTTTGGAAAAGGGCAGACACTTTCAAAAAATACTTGGCAGGTGATTGGATGAACCATCTGTCCATCATGTCTATCACGGGATAACTTCAACCAATCACATCAACAAACCACAGGACGGAAGTAGGAGAGCCGAAGCCAGTCGAGAGAAGAGCGGAAACGTGATGGTGGCATTGACCTACACCATCTTGACAGTGCGGACCTTTGAGGGAACAGAGAGTCCAAAAGAAAGGAAGTTATTATATTAGTTGTGTTGCACTATTGAATTTTATATAACCATCTTCGCCTGGAGCAGGGGTTTTCAAGGTCTGGCACTATGGGTCCCCCTTCCAACCAATTTGAGGCAACTCTGCCTGTGGATGTACAGACAACTATCACTGGATTACTTTGATACTGAATGAAAGCTGACGATTCAAATGAGCGTCTTTTTGTTTGATTTCCAAGGGCATTTATGGACATTTGTTCATGGAGATAATGTATAACAACATCATCTAACGTGTAACGCTATCCTCGGAATGTGTTAGTCACGCTGAAGAGGATTTAAGGGAAATCTTGGCAAATGTGTGCTGTGGCAGGCGATTTGGAAAATAAATGTGACAACGAAACTTATGCTTACTAAGAGTACTGTACATGGCCAAGTGCCTGATTAAACCTACAAAACAACCAAAGCCCTGCCAGCCATCATGGCCCTGTCAACTCAATC
The DNA here is from genome assembly GCA_002120245.1 of Maccullochella peelii. Lineage (NCBI taxonomy): Eukaryota > Metazoa > Chordata > Actinopteri > Centrarchiformes > Percichthyidae > Maccullochella > Maccullochella peelii. Next base: position 12,109 of record LKNJ01003103.1, on the reverse strand, counting down.
TGAGGATATAAAGTTTTAATTATAGTTTGCTGGATTGTATTGCTTCTAATTTAATTGTACAAGTAAAATTAACCTGATACCCAGCCTTGAGGTTTTGTTTATTTGACGAGGTGGTTTGACGTAGTCTGCATGTTATATACATGCTCAATGGTAAATATGCCCACGTGCATTATTTATCTCCCATATTAACGCCTGTCTCTTCACTCACTTTGACAATTTAATTATAGAATCATCAGGAGTGGTAAATCATACACAAATTAAGCTAAATAGAACTGTCAAAGGATGGACTCTGACGAACAAACAATCCTGCTGTAACTCTCCTGGAAATAATAAATGATGCTATTGTAAGTGGACTTGCCTGGATGAAAATTGCGGTGCTTAGCGTCACTATCAGAAATTAATGGAAACACTGCTGTAGCAACCAAATAAAGAAGTGCACTTTTTATTTATTTATTTATTTATTTTAAATGAAACCAGTGTTTAATGGTGCTGCTGCTGCATGTTGTTGGTAAGGTTAGGTTAGGTAAAGGTAGGGTATCCAGTTTTTTCTGTAATCAATGAATAACACTGAGATAACCACATCTTGAATAGTCAGGTGCCATCACTGTGCTTAGAAATGCACTCACAATGACAGGAAACATCACCACATATGCCAATATGTAAGGAGTCGGTCTAGACCTGCTCTTTATGACAAAGTGCCCTGAGATAACGTTGTTATGATATGGCGCTATATAAATAAAACTGAATTGAATTGAATTGAATATTACTAGTAGACTCGTTATCTCTGCAAGTTAACATGTCTTCAACAACAGGTAAAAACATCATCACTGTTAGCTGAAAAGCTATCACTACACCTGGAAACATCATCATCGCTAGAGATGAAAATCTAAATCATTGTCGGGAGCAGTGTCATATGATGTCATCGTTGCAGTTAATGACATCATGAGATGTCATCACTGTGGGCAGGAAGGGCATTGCCATTGTTGTTATTATTATGTTGTAGGAGAAATGCCAAATGCCTCTTCAGTTGTTTATTACAGGAAAGCAGATTTAAAAAAAACAACAACAAATTTGCATCCTCACCAGTGTGAAATGACAACACTCACCTGGTGATAGATACAGCTTCAGTATCTTGGTTATATGTCTGTTGAGAAGTTATTAGCCAATCTGGTTGTATGTATTGTATCTTTTTGTATTTTTATTGCCAGTGTTGTGAGACAGTTTCACCAGCACTGATTCCAGAAACAATCAAACTAAAAATAACTAACTGTGCGCGTTGAATGCCACATAACGTTAGCTACACTAGCTGTATGGGTAGTCTGCTCATCTAATGGTAAATTAGCAACATTAGCTAATGTTACTTGCGGCTTTTTCATTACAATGAAATGACGTAACGTGAATAAACGTGACTAAATGTAACGTGACTAAAACTTTGTTTTTAAGTACATTTCTTTGCCCGTGAACAAGATTTCTGCGTCACATCAGATCGATTTTCATCTGCGATGGTGGTTGTGTAACAATGAAGACAACAACTCCCATGATCCCATGCTACTTCATCACACCTTTTGTTATTGTTTTGATTGAGAGACCCCTAGCGGCAGAAATGACATACTGTGCGTTTAATTCAATAATGCATTGATAACAAAATAAATGTAAAAACTGCAACAATATAAGTATAATATGTTGTTAAAAAATAATGATCACATTAGCCATAATGTTTAATTATATATTGTGTTGCATCAGGAAAATGTTTTTTTTTTGTTTTTTTTTCAAACCTCAGTATCAACAAGTATACATATAGTAATTCACTGTTGCATCATCACCAAACTAATGGTTGTATTCTAACATTTGAAACTTCATGGGGTTGTTTAGTTACAGCTTGTGTTAGTGTTGAATGCAGTCTAGTGTAACAGTAGGTATTTTGACTGGCTGCAGATATAATGTAAAGAAAATATTTATTCTAGCTCATTAGCTTGAGTTTGACCAATGCAGTGCTCTTGCACACTGTGTTTTTTAGCCACAAAAAGCCAATGAATGACTTCCTTGGTTGACAGTACAGACGTTTGCGGTAACAATGTATGTGTCTGTGAACGTATATACTGTATGTGTGAAGGCTCAGCTAGACCAATTTTAACACTTCAAATGTGACCTTTAAATTTACTAGGATAGGTTTGGATCTTTATAAGTTCATAACTCACTTTACACGTACGTATGGCATATATGTACGTGAAACGTTTAAAGAAGCTGTAATCATTCTTCCTGTCCATAGTGGCCATATAGAGTTCCCTACCTAACACGACTACATAGTAAGAAATCGGTGACTAAATCCACAGTCCTTCTTCTGTGCAGAAATGTTTTCCAAAGTCCAGCTGAAGCTCATATGAGGCTTCTGTAGTTTGAATTAGACACATAATAATAGTAAATAAACTGGCTGTGTTTACTTAACAGGGTATTTTTTATAATTCACTCATGAAAACATAAACCTGTTTGATTAAAGCCGTTTCTGTAACAGGGACTTGATTATACACACTGTACAGTTAACGAGGCATGGAATCATTTTTTCTGCTTTCACTTTTGATTTCTACTGTGGCAGTTTCCGACTAATGGGTAGACACCGTGTGACATATGTGGAGAATGAAGCCATAGCTGAGAAAACCATTGGCTGTCTGAAGGGAATCCATCTTTGTATTCCTCCTCACATCATAATATACTGTATCCATTCAGCCATATGCCCTGGATGTCTATAAATCTCACTGGCCATTTCTTCCCTCCCTCCCTGTCCAGGAACGGCTCCATTTGGCTTCTCTTACTGCTGGCTGTCTGATTCAATATAGGTAAAATGGAGGTCTCTTATGTTCAAAGGCTGGATTTTTAATTAGTGTTGTTACAAATGTAAATGTGATTTTGCATGAGGTTTTCTTACTTCTGGAAAAGAACCCGGAAGTTCCAGTTTCACTTTGGTTCCCTGTATGGCAGGTGGATGTTTACAAGAGACACTTTTGGTAATTATTTTATCCCTCTCCTTCGTTTTCTCTTCCAAATCAGTTGTCTGACAACCTGTCTGCTTCTCTAATTGCTGGTGTTTCTTTGTTTCTTCTTTTCAATCATTTTTTGGGCATTGTATGACGTTATTAGATTGAACAGTGGAGGGATGACAAACAAATTTGGATCTGAACCGGGGACGTTGCAGCTCGTGGTTGGTACCACTAGCCCCAAGTGTGTTTCTTGACCTGTCTTGACTTCTTAGCAATGGGCTCACAGATCTCAGCACTTCTTTCTTCACTGCTTTTCAGAGCTGCACAATGAGATTTAATTAAACCAAAAAGATTACTTTAATCTCCAGAGCTGCCCTGCCTACATGAAATATCTCAATAAATAAAACTCCTATATGTGTTGGCCAACTACCCAGTATCATCAAGACGTTGGTGTCAATGTACCAGTTATATTAGGAAGCTTCCTGCTAAACTCTCCAGTTTAACGTTGGAACACAGCAGAGCCAGAGCAATCTAAAGGGACATGTATAAAGAAAGAAAAAGAGACAGTGAATGGGAGAGGGGCAGAGCGACAGAGAGAATAAGGGAGAGAGGGCAGCTAAAAGAGCAGTCAGATTTATGGCAGTGTGAAGGTGAGATAGATGGCTGTTTGACCAGTGGGCTGCTGAAAATGGCCGAGCAGCCCTTTATGGTCCAAGAGAGAAAATGAGGCTGCTCTCCCACACCTATCCATCAGAGCCATTTAGTGGCTCGTTGGGGCCCATAAATGGTTGTGTGTGTGTGTGTGTGTGTGTGTGTGTGGGCATTAGACTATTATAGCCCCCTGTCTTAATGGGTGCCTGCGAGCTCTATCATTGAGGATGTAAGGCTGTGGGGTGAAAGGTGGAGCTTCAGTACACAAGTGGAGCAGGCAGTCAGAACAGCAGCAGCAGCGCTGGGGCAGCATAGATATGTTGTTGTTAGGATTTGTGGTCAGACAGACAATAATCCACACTGAAAACATGGCAGGCAGATATTTGTACTCACTGTAGATCCAGGTAAACAAGGAGCAGGTGAGGCTGACGGATTCACACTGTTCTCTGCTGCTGATGACTGCTTTACAGTGGACTGGAGTGGACTGGATTCTGCACAACCATGACACTGGCTGTTTGCTGCAAATAAACACTGACGCTTATTCAAGTTTGGTTGGTTATTTCATTTCTCTCATATTGTGAACCTGTTATTACAGTTATTACAGTTTAGGTTTTGTTGGTGTGTCAATCACATTGGATGTTAGGAAGCACTTTATGTTGCATTGGCTGACATCCTGTTGATCTTTGTCTTTTGCATTAAGTTACCGTGTGCCGTCCTGGAGCCCTGCACTAGGCACAACAACGTCAGCATGCAGACATGACAACAATGCCACAATGCCAAGGTTAACATGCTGATGTTTAGCTATATTCAGCATTTTAGTGTGTTAGCATATTAGCGTTCAACCTGATGACGGTGCTAGATAAAAAGTCAGAGGATCACCAAAGTTGTTAACTATTTATCCTGAGGGGGACATGGATCTGTACCAAAGTTCATGGCAATTCATCCAACAGTTGTTGAGACATTTCATTCAAAACCACAAATGTCAACCTCATGGTGGCATTGGAGGAAAAGTCAGGGGATTGATGTATCATTTGGATACATCGTCTGGAGACCATGAATATCTGTGACAAATTTCATGGCAATCCATCCAAAAGTTGCTGAAATATTTCTTTCACTAACCTTGCCATCACTAGCCAGTTACTAGCATTGTGAAAACATATAGTGTGCTCTGGACAAAATGTCTGCCAAATGAATGGAAAGTAACTGTATACAGTATATAGATAGATAGATAGATGGATAGATAGATATGAGTAAATCTACATAAAACTTTTCTTCGTGTTCAGTCTCAACACACCTTTAGAGCTTTGGACAATCTGGACTGAGGGCTGCCCAGCAAAATCCCAGTATTCTGGGATTACAGCCAGGCACTGGGACATAGTATAGTATGTATCCAAACGATGGAAGTAGTGTGCTCAGCTTGCTGAGATGAGTCACCTGGCACCTGTTTCCACACAGATTTGTTTAAGTTGTTAACTGAGCCTCTTAAAACAAGATCCATACTTGTAATGAAGCAGTGACCAGGATGTTCAGCTAGATTGATAATATTATATTAATCAATCCAGGTCACATGATACAGAGAAGAAACCATTGCCAATACAGAGACTCTAAATAAATGTATTGAGAACATTTTAATATATTCCATCATTTGAATCAATGAAATAAGGAACTACAGGGCAGGGATAAAACTGTCGACCAGCACAGACTGACCTTTGTGTGTGTCGATTGTCATGAAGACTGATGATGGGCTTTTTGGAGTCACCAAACACTAACATCGCCTTCCACGTTGACAGGTTCAGTATCCCTTCTGAGGTGATGAGATTTGTAAAGGACCATTTCTCTGCTGATGTTTGCGGAAACTATGACAGAGAAGCAGCTGCTTCCAGATCCTGGTTCAGATGAGTTAAATGAGTCACTGCAGCTGTCAGAGTCTGAAACCTCCTGGATCAATGAAATCAGCAGTTATGGTGGATAACAAGCTGAGCGATGATACAGTAATACTGAAGGGGAAACAGACCAAATGCTTGTCTTTTCCCTTTTGTAGAAAAAAAAGGTTTTTTGAAAATGTCTTGGCTTTTATTAACCAGCACGTTAGTGCTATGAAGCAAGCAATGACCTGGTGTCCCATAGATACAACCTGAGATGGTTAGATATTATATTGTAAAAAATAAAATTGCTTGAGATCCACCTACTAGCTTTTTCTGGAGTTTTCAACCACAACCCACAGTCTTCCTAGTGAATGGAGTTAACTACATCAACTAAAAAAGCTCGTAAGTGGACCTTAGGTTAAGATTTTGTTTGCCAGACTGCTTTTTCCAAGGTCAAGCAGCACGCTAACATTTCTACAAGCTAGCATTAGCAGTGGCTATGGTAACGGAGAATGCTACGGACTCGTCACTATTGGCAAAAATCACATTTTCACTAAAGCATGAGCAAACATACATATTGGCCGCTGGTTTGAAAATGACAGTTACACGGCATCAGCAACACAATGTTTTGACTCACAGGAAAAAATACCACAGTAACAGACTGAGAAGGTGAGGCTACTTTTAGCTTAAAAATACAAATTAATGAGCTGCGTGGGTCCATGCACTAGTCATAGAAGTGACTGATATCAATGAACCTTTAAAGCTTATTTTCAGTTTTCACAAAACCAACTCACTTGCTGTGGAGCTTTTGACCATGTCACACAATCTTCATCAGAAGATGAAGTTTCCTCTGTTGACATGGAACTGTAAATGTTCAAACTTTTCATCATTCTGAGCACTTTTAGGACTTCTTTACCCTGATGGTTGAATGAAGTTCAGAATCATGGAAGTTTGAACACCTAAAGACCATGTGATGCAGTTTAAAGTTCCAGATCAAGCAAGTAAGTGGACCATAAGTGCAAATTGTACTGTCAACTGCTGTTTCCATGGTCAAGAATGATCTTTCAAGCTCGACTTGTTTTCATCATTTTTGCTATCAATAATGAAAACATTTCACTCAACAACAACCATTTTTTTGGTTTGGCAATGAAGAAAGCACTTTTGATTAACTCCAGTTGTTTTTTAATGTCCTATATAAATAAAAAGAACTTGAAAGATGGCCAAAAGAAATTAAGACCCAGGTAAAAGAACACATTTTCACTGTGTCAAAATAACCTTATTTTAAAAACAAAACCACCAAATATTTATTAGACCTATCAGCTTGGTGGTGTATTTAGCTATTTTTGTGTACAGCTAATTCTGCAGTTAACCTCCATGATGATACATTTGTAATGCAACTGCAAAGCCTTTTATTGTTTAAAAAAATCCTGACTGAGTGCAACCGCTGCTCATTTGAATCACCAATGCAGCTGCATACAAGGACACGGCTGTTTCCTTGTGACATGGGAATAAAGCAAGACCATAGACATGGGAACTGTAGGGAGGTTTGGGTTGACTAGTGGAGTGTCAAATTGATTGACTGGCTATTATTTTGCTGTTTCGGAGACCCTTGTTCCACTAATAGTGCCATTTGTTCCTGCCGGCTGTCCCCTGATCAATAGATAGAGAGAGATATTAGCAAACCCCCTCCTCTAATCATGGGGAACAGCCTTATACACTGTGCTACTGGATGTCACAGTAGTTTCATATGAGGGGTATTTAATTGTTTTACAGAGGGAATAAGAGACAGAGGGCAGATAGAGGAAATGGTCAGGGCAAAAAGGAAGCAAACATAAAATGCTGAATGAAAGGGAAAGAAATAATATGCTACAATGTGTGTTTGTGCACTTAAACATGTTCATCTTTGTGTGAACCTTTGGAGCGATCCTTGAGGCCTAACAAATGCAAAGTGTTGAATGCATTTCCCTACCCATTAGACATTTGCAAAGACAATTTAAAAGTATTTTCTACCTTGCATTGTTACATCCATCTTGACTTGCTAGCAGCCTTATTCTTTACTCCATATGATAGCACATTGCTGCGCTTCTTCACGTGTTACCACAAGCAACTGTTGATTAGTGCAATAGCGTGAAATTATTGGCAGGAAAATGAAACATTTTTTTTGTTCACTTATTGGTAACAATAGTCCAGAGGTCAGGAGCCAGATTTACAAAGCCTTTTGTTTGAGACATATTTAACCTTCTCATGTGACTCTGGGTAACCTGGCAAACAAACATATTACCCAAAATGTCAGTGTGTTTTTGCAACTAAGTCGGAATTATGCTGTAAAATCGGAGCAGCGTATTGAATGTCTAGCTTAACAGTGTTGTGCGTGACGACAGTGTGTAAGTGGACTGTGCCGCAGCAGCAGTTGGAGAAGTTTCTATGGATGTTATAAATCTTGACACTGGTCACTACTGTAAAGAAGTCCAGAGTGGCTGTGGTTACAATTACCTTTTGATTCCGTTCTCTCAAGATCACAATGTAATTATCTTGTTGTGTAAGGACATTGAATTGTCAAGAGGAAATGGTGCTTACAGTAAAAAGGTCACAACATCTTTGGACATATCCTGAGGACACCAGCTACACTCTATAAACATGGAATCTGTGTGGTATACAGTAGCTCACCAGTCTTGTACGTAGAAAAGCGCAGAATTTAGTGTAACTATTTTACCTGAGCCTCCTGCTGTGTTGGAAGATTTCAGTAGTTAAGGAAGGCACACAAGCTGTTTGACCCATATATAATCATATACATCCCTTAAATTAGAGACTGAAGATATAACACACGCATCATTCTTGCTGTTTAATCAACCAAAAGGGAAGGGCCTTAACAGCTATAAGTATGAGAATTAGTAAGAATCACCCATTATAGAATCTACCTTCATAGAATTAAAATTGTTGGAAATGTTTGTGTGTGCACAAAAAAAGCCACAGAGTCATTGTCATCTGTTCCTAGGATATATATATATATGTATATAGGTCCTTTCTCACTTGATTAAATTCCTGTGCATAATTATGCTTAGGTCATGGTTAATTAATCAAAACATGTAACAGTGCAATCCAGGATCTAGCAATACACACTACTACACACGCCTGATATCAAGAAAACACACGGTAACACACTTGTATTGTTACGATAAGAGGCAAACTATCTTTTATATCTTGAGAACATTCATTTTCTTGAGATAATGAGTTAATTATGTCGTTATCTTGAGAAAATTACTTACCTCAAGATAACAAGATGATACTTAACGTGGTAACGAGATGATTAACTTAACAGGATAGCGAGTTGACTGACTTAAGAAGATAACGAGATGATTAACATGATTTTAAAAAGCAATCACAACAGCAGCTATTCTCAGCTTCTGCAGGTCTTAGTGGTGTCGCAGGTGGGGGTGGAACAGGTATCATAATGCAGATAGATGACGTTGACTGGCTGATATTAGGACAATTAATCGCTGGTTTAACAATATTGTGGAATTCAATTCAATTCAGTTTTATTTATATAGCGCCATATCATAACAAAGTTATCTCAGGGCACTTTTCCATAAAGAGCAGGTCTAGACCGACTCCTTATGTGTACAGAGACCCAACAATTCCCACCAAGAGCAAGCATAAGCAACAGTGGCAAGGAAAAACTCCCTTTTAACAGGCAGAAACCTCGAGCAGAACCAGGCTCTGGGTGGGCGGTCATCTGCCTCGACCGGTTGGGTTGAGAGAACTGCAAAACTGCAGTTTCATTTAGTAACTATTAGCCAAACTTAATGTTTTATTGTTGCTATAAAATGCAATACACTTGCAAGAGTTCAGAGCAGTTTAGAGGACTTCAGGGCAGTTTGGGAACCTGTATCTTTACTGGTGTAGTTTGCAGTGAGAATTCCTGAAAGCATTATTATTGATTACTGCTACAATTAGAGTGGTTCAGTCAAATTGTTTCTATTACATTACTATTACTTTGAACAACTGTAAATGCTAACGTCAGCATGCTAACATGCTCACAATGACCATGCCAGCTTGCTGATGTTTAGCACGTATGATGTGTACCATGTTTATAGCTGAGGCTGATGGGAATGTCATCAGTTTTTCTGATATTTGGTTCTAAACCAAACTGAACAAATTTACTTACTACATTTTATCTCATCATCAAGAAATAATGTCTGTACTACATTGTGTGCCAAACAAACCAGTAGACAAGCTATTTTACTGAAGAAGTGAAAAGGTTGACCCTGCTACGGCCAGGGTTCGTGCTCTGGGGATCCTTAGTATATTATGTACAAAATTTCATGGACGTGCATCCAATAGTCAAAATATTTCACCCAAAACCAAAAATGTCAACCTCATGGTGGTGCTACAGCAAAAGTCAGATGATAACCAAAGTCAGTAGGATTTAAGAAAAGATTATTAACCCACTTAAGGTCAAGGAATGGTACGGATCAGGTAAATTTTCAGGTATGGTTAAGGTGAGGCCACATAAACCATTAGATTAAGGTTAGGAAAAGGTTTTGGTCATGGTTAAATATTGCAAATGTCATCTCTGACTGGTGGTATGAGACAAAATGTGAACCCCTGGTTTCAAGCTTTGAGGTTAAAGGCAATACATTTGTGAATGTAAATGAGTTACATATGAATATAATTTTCATGAGGCAGGGTTGGCAATTGAAGATGTGTCTCTTTCCAGTGCTGTTTGATTGTCATGAATAAAGAAACAATCTGACTGCTGACTCTCCTTTCAACAGATCAGACGAGCTAGCACAGCACCACCCCACCAGTTGTCTGGAGCTCAGTCGTCCTGCCCTTCTAAAGCTAATAATGCAATAAACCTAATCTATCCTTAATGCAATCACATCTATTCAAATCTAATCCTATCCCATACTCCTAATTGGATCTGGTGGATCATGTTACACCCTCTGGCTGCCTAGTTGTCATGGTGATGGGTGGTAGATACTTCCAGGGCCAGTGGGACTGGGGGAGAGGATGCATTGCATTCATTGGCTTTAAAGACAACATGTCCAACAAGAGCTGTTTAATCTGCCTGCAGATGTGTCTTCTGCTAAATGAAGGACACAGCAGGGTCTGATGATTATAACAGTGGGGCAAATGTGCAAAGAGTGTATGTTCACCAAGACTGCTTAAGTAAAAAAAACACAACCTCTTCCTCTATTGATGCTTGTGACTACTAACCTGACGTGTCAGAGGGTTTGTTACACGGAACCATCTGAGAAGTCGTCCTTGGAAACAGTTTGGAAAAGGGAAGGCACTTTCAAAAAATATTTGGCAGGCGATTGGATGAATAAAAACTGAAATAAATGGAGGGAGAAAATAATACATAAATACATAGATACATTATAAATTAATAAATAAAATTGAAAATTAAGTGGGAAAGTATATAAATAGGGGAATTTATATGCAAAGGGAAATATTTTGGTGCATTTAATGGCATAATCATTTACTGAGTCATTTATTCATTTATTTTAGATTATGGCAGTTTTGGTCCTCTATACAGCCTTAGTAGCGTGGAAGGCAACTGCAGTTTATGATGATAATTCTATGTGCGTTTGTTACTATGAGCGACACCTTTCACATTACACATTTAATCCCATTGTTAATATAAAAATTGTGATAAGTAATCATTCAATATTGCAAATAGTCCCTCCTTACCTACTATTCTGTATCTAGTAGTTTCTGATCCTGGTTAACTGCAATTAGTTAAAAATTAGATTAGATTTAACTCAGGATTAGGAGGAGCCATTATGCTACACACATTTAAACAAACACATGGAACACATGCTGCTGAAAGAAGTTCTAGGAAGTGGATTGCTTACACACACACATAAAATTTTTCTGCAACTTTTGAGAAGTATTTATGTAAAGCCCAGTTCAGACCAAGGATTCGCGACGACACGAAACCGTTTTAGAACGTCGCAGGGAAAAGTTGCAGCGGTGTGAACTGACCTGTCTCAACTCGACTCAAGACGGCTGATGGCGTCGCCTGAGACTCAGCTTGTCAAATTGCCAGCGGCTGGTTTTAGAACGTAAGGCACGTCACCTGTTTTAAAAGCCAATCAGCTCGTAGCGAAGTTAATCTGTGATCTCGACACGCTTGTGTTTTTTTATGTTTGCGGCATTTCATCAACACTAGAAATGCAACTGTAGCAAGTAACTCACTATCACTATCCTCATTCATATTTTAAGACGGCTGAAAAGCCGGCAGTTAAACCGGAAGTACAAAGAGTCGTTGCTATGGAAACGATACACCGTCTCGTCTAGTTGCTTTGGTGTAAACTGGCCGGTTTCAGAACGTTGCAGACCGGCGCATTGCAAGTAGTTGCAAGTTTCAACTCGTCTCATCGTGATTCTTTGGTCTGAACTGGGCTTAAGATACCCCACAATAAAATACCATCATATGATCAGTGTGATTGACAGCTGAGTTGGACCAATTTCAATTCAATTCAGTTTATTTATATAGCACCATATCATAACAACGTTATCTCAGGGCACTTTTCCATAAAGAGCAGGTCTAGGCCGACTCCCTATGTGTACAGAGACCAAACAATTCCCACCAAGAGCAAGCACAAGCAA
>LKNJ01003102.1:0-49748 GCA_002120245.1 Maccullochella peelii | reverse complement strand
ACACACACACATACACACACTGTGGCTGGTTGAGATGACCCTCCCATTTACTCCAGCTCTGTCTGCACCACAGAGAGAAGATGGACTCACTCAAGGATGAATAACAGAGCACAGCTGATCGATGGAGAGAAGGAGTGGGGGAGGGAGAGGAAAAAAAGAGCAAGACACTGACAGTGGAGGCAGGTCTACAGAAGAGTCGATAGTTAATAGGGAGTCAGTATAATGAAGACTGGAGCCAACAAGTGAGGAAAAGAGAGAGTGTGTGTGTGTGTGTGAATGAGAGAGAGAGAGAGAGACCGGAAAAGAGACCAACACAAGGAGACAGAAAGAGGGAACACATAAAAGAAGCACATCTGTGTGTGAGTGGTTCAAAGAGCGAGACGAGCACACTGGGAAATGCAGAGCGTGAAGAGGCAGCCTGTAAAAGAAGAAGACAGCGTGGAGGTAGAGAGACACAGCTTCACACAAAAATATAAAGCAGGAGGTGAGAGGAAAAGACAAGAGAGAGGGACAGGATTAAAGAGAGGGGTGGGGGGGTGACGTCAGGTTTATGGGAGGCCAGTTGCCAGGAGAGTCCTTTGTTTTACTGTCTGAGACATCAGAGGAAAGGGAATACAAACCCATTAAACCCAGTCACTCTCTCACACACACACACACACACACACACACACACACACACACACACACAAACAACACAAACAGGACCGTGAGCCACCCTGCTCGGTAGTTGTCGGTAATTCTTTTTCCTGTCAGTTTGTGTGTACTGATATCAAGTAGTTATGCAGCAGTATAATAAAATTGTTGGTAGGTTTCCAGTAACAGACAAATGCTGGTAGATATTGGCTAATTCTACTGTTTACACTGCTAAACATTAAGGACAATAAAATTATCATCTGAATGATGAATTGTGGTTTGTGGTACATTTCAGCTGTAAATATCTGCATGTGGGGTTAAGAATGTTACAAAAGTTTTTGGAATTTCAGCCCACTCTCTACAGCACCGGCCCGAGCCCTTTGCTGCATGTCTCTCTCCCGCTCTCTCTCGCTCTCTCTCTGACAAAAAAGCTTTCAGAATTTGTTGTTAAAAATTTGGAGTTTGCCATCTCTTGCCGAAACAGGCAGTGATCCGTCTACCATTTAAGGCAGCTGCAACTGAATTTTGATTGGAGGAAAGAAGCAAACTGGGTAGAGGCACATACAGCAATAGCCGCTATGTCTGAAGAGAGAATAAGCGCCGCCTACAAAAACACCAACAGAAAATCTAACAATAAGCGTTTGGCACAAATGAAGGAGATGGAAAAAACAGAGTGGACACAAATGACAATAGAAGAAAAGGTTTCATATCTTCCATCTTACATCATCTGCATGATATATTTTGTTTTTAATGAGTGGAATGTCTGAGAGTTGCTGTGAAGTCGTTATGTCTTGTGTTGTGTTGCCTCATCTTATAGCTGCCATCAAGGTTGCTTGAAGATAAACACTTTAAAGCAAAGAGCTCCAGCAGAGTTGTTGAGATGCCTTTAAATGGCAAAGACTGAAGGACTGCAGTTGAATCTAAAGCAAAGCAAAGATTTAGATTCATGCATTCATACAGAAAAAGAACCACTTCCCTGAAGAAGAAGAAAAATCTAACCATCTCTCCTACCGTAAAATATTATACAGTCAATCTGGCTTCATTTAAAACTGACACGATCCTTCAACCAAGTGAAATGTTCAAGAATGCCTTTTGAAAAGGCTGACAGGACTATAAAGCTGAACCAGCCTCGAACAGAAAATAAACTTAATTTCAGTGACGTGTGAGTGGTTTAAATGCTGAAGTGTTGGGTGTTTGCTGTGGGCACCAGGGAGGCCACGTCAGACAAGTGTGAATTAAAGCAAAAAAGAGAACTTGAAAAATAAACATGTTCTATTCCCTGGCAGTAGAAGATTTGCTTTATGCATTTGCAGCCTGAATGTGTATTTTTGAACTGCTGTGTACACAGTAAGCAGTGGCACTTTAATGCCCCCCCCGAGGCATTTATTCTTCCAACTTTTCTGCATTAGTACTGCAGAGAACACTGCCTTGGACATAATGCAGCAGAAACAAACTAGTATTAACACAAACTGTACTAAAATCTCACCTTTCACTCAAGCTTTGCAGCAATGTATTTTTAACACAAATGTTCTCTTGAAGGTAAACGTGCTTGAGCAAACCTTTAGAGAAAGACTTATAAAAATGGATATTGAAAAGCAGAGTTGATTGAAGTGGTTTTAAAACATGTCTGCAGAAGGAAAGAGGAACTGTTTGACTCGACAACAACAGTGAATTTCTGATGTGCAGCGAAGCAGGAAAAGCAGCCAGCCGGGCCAGCTGACAGCAGCGCTCCCCCTCAAGTCAAGACCTCCAGAGGAATGCAGGCCGAAAAGTTCAAAAGATGTCTGCTGGCCATATAACAAGAGCACAGACAAAGAAAAACAAGACCTAAATGTCTGACCTTTAAAGCAGGAGCCCAAGAAGCTGCCATGTTAAAATTCAGAATCATGTGGCGTAGTGATCCATGGTGACCAGATGCTAGACACGCAAATCCAATTCTTGACTTGATCTCACTGCATGCAGTTTTGGAAAATAGGACAATAATGCTATTCATGTGATAAACAGAAGCACCAGTGGAATGACTATGAGTAGAGAACAAAATATCAGGCAGCATCATTTCCTTCATTCAGTGCAGTAAAGCAGATTTAATAAATGACTGTGTTTGGGGGGGAATAAGCTGGGATGGGTCCCCTGGGGATTTTTACTCGTACTCAAGAGCCTTGTTTCTCTGTTCTTACAGAGGCTTATGCTATTTTCTGCTGGGAGATCAAAGAGGGGAGATGCAAATGGGTCAAAGAGAGACAGAATGCTGAGAAACCTCTTTTTTTTTTCCTCCAAGCTGTTTCCTGTGATTTCATCTTACACTCACATGTATGAGGGCAATCCTTACAAACATAAAGAAATCCAGGGACACAAACAACAAAATGTGACGTCAATCACACAGAAAAGACTTATTGTATAAACATAGAGCACTTGAGTATCGTGTTATTCTACCAACCTGTCCGGAGGAGGCCAACAAGTTGATGGTGGTCAGAAGCATCCATCCACGACTCGCCTCCTCACTCTGGTTCACCTCCAGGAACTGGACTATGGCTCGACTGGCTGCCTCTGTAAAAGACAAACACAAACACACACACACCCACATAAATACATACAGTTAACTAGACGGAAAGTGACAGCTCATTGCGGCTGGCAGATGGGCTGCAGGAATAATGATCCGTTATGCAACGAATAAATCATCTTGGTGGATGTGACATTTGTGTTGTCTACAGCCCACTTCTGCAAAACAAAAACAAAATACAAACATAATTTGTACATATTAAGATGTTATTAGCACATGTCTAATGTGGTGTGTGATTTTCCAGATTATATGCTGTCTGAACAGTTTATTCTCCTGCTTTATATATAGTGAAGGAACCAATTTTTTGCAGGTGAATTGGAAAAGTATATTCCACTCTTCAATGGACAACATGTTTAACGATAATAGTATAGTGGGGGGTGGGGCAAGGCAGATGTCCGTCTTACACGTGGCTCCTGTAGCTGTTAGACACCGAACAGGCTACATATTGGCTCCAAGACATGCATGCTTCACAGAGGACGTTTGTATAAATCTGTCGTCAGTGGACATTAGCCTTTATCCAGTTTTAATTCAAATGTTTCTCTCTTTCCTTTATCAAAACAAAGGACCATGCTGCCTTAGGGCAATAGCAATTACCACTCCATTACTGACACTGGCTTCAGGTTAGGTTAGGTTAGGTTTGGGAGGGGGACTATTTTGTCCTAATCCTGTCCCAAATTAATACAAATAATTAATGCAATCAATTTAAGATTGTGCCAGTTCAACCTAGCAGGTATGTTATCCTCGTCAGTCAGAGTGTAACAGACTGACTGGCTAACATTTCCATGCTAGCTAGCCACGTTAGCTATCTTCTTAGTGCAGCTACCAACAGTTCTGCTCCCAGGTCAAGTTGGCTTTTTTCTTACGTTTCTATTCTTGTTTTAGAAGGAACAGACACAGCGCTCTGTCCACAATCCCTCCCTCATTCACTCATTCACTACTTCCTGTATAACGGACTCTAGTTTACTCTATAGTGAGCAGTAAATTGAGGTTTCTAGCACAATTAGAAAATGCAATGCATAAAAGTCTAGCTGCTCACTGTTTTTTTATTTGATTTTGATCTAGAGAAAATCAAAATCTGCTGTTTTGATGATGACAGAGTGCTAAGTCAGCTGGGAGCCTGAGTCAACTACTGACGCAATCAGAGGGCTGGTGACCAGCTGGAGGAGTGTCTATTTAGACTGTGGTGTTGCAAAATCAGAGCTGTTCTCTGCTGGAAAATAACACATTGCATATTCAGACAGAGACGAGGGAGAGATGATAGAGAAGGAGAAATCAGAGACGAGAAGCTGGAGACTTACAACCCTGTCTGTGTGTGTGAGCATGCAAAGTGTGTGAACGTCTGTCAGTCTGTTTAATGTCTTTCCTGTGGGGAAGCCACCGTCAAAGCTGTCACTACTGTCAAAGCTTTGAGGAGATGCTGCTGGCTCACCTGCAGGGAAGACTAACCTTTCATGTCAGATTCAAAACACATTACATTGGTCCAGAGTGCAAAAATATCTACTGAGTGAGAAACACCTAATTTTAAATGTAACGTCCATTTTAGTGAGTTGTGGGATAAGACAGACACTGTTCTGAATGGATGAAAAAGTGCGTGTCTATCTATGTTCTGCACATGATCATTTGCTGCAGCTTTACAGCAAAACTTGCATTTAGCTAGCATCATGATTTTAACTAGAAAATCACCCAAATTGAAGATAAAGGAAGGAGTTAAGGAATCCCTTCCAACATCTGTGTCTTTATCAGTAAAGCCAAAGGGAGAACAAACACTCTCACAGAGGGGGGAAGGGCACAAATAGATCACCTTTGTGACCAGAAGCAAACCGGTTATGGGAAATAACCCCAACTGATGCCAAAAAAATTATAAATTGCTGTTCACGAGTACTTTCTATTACACATTTACCGCTATACATCTATGTGTCAAGAGGGCTCACCTGTGGATTTATTAGATGCTCTTCGTCTGATCTCAGTCACCATGAGACGTGAGACCTGGGTGGTGAACTGCAGCAGGTCGGAGAACTTCTCCGTCATGCTGCTGGGTGGAGCATTCCCAAACACCTGAAGCAGACAGATCAGCTTTGGTTAAATCAGACACACACAAAAAAAATAAAAAAATACAGAAGGAATCAAGAAAACTGCGGTAATAAAAATCCAAAGACAAAGACATATTAGTATATGTCACCCTAAAATAATAAGAAGAAATGTTTGTGCCTTTATAACAAGGGTTAAATCGGCCAGAGAACAGAAAATCTGGCATTCGTTTTTTTTTGAAAATGTAGCTGATTGTTTCTTTATTGGAGAGAAAAATAGGAAATAAAAGAAATTGGATATGAATTGCTATTAAAGTCTGCAGTTCCTCACAACTACAGCTGTAAACACATCAAGCAGGGACACGCAGGAATCATCAAGGTTAAGGTACGCTGGCTTACATCTCTCTGGGCTTTTTCCTGGCATGTCCTACTGTAATTTTACAACCACAGAGCACACTGACTGCAGCCTGAGCCTTTGGGGGAGCAGGGCAAAGATAAACTACACCTCAGTCAACAACGACTCATCATGTATTTACTTATCCAGCAAATCTGACATGAAAGTAGGCCTGGAGCCTGGCGTCCCGCGCTGCACCGGGAGTACTCTACTTTTTAATTCTGACATGAATTATGGCACCAGCGAGTGAATCACAGCCGGAGCTGGATAATTAGCCGACAAGTCAAGAGACCCTTGGTAAGGCACTCCAGTCTGACGAGTACACTCAACAGGGCTGCTTGCAGCACCGGCTACAAAACAAAGAGGCATAATACTACTCTAACTGTGTACTATCAGTCCTGCATTCCCTGCTTTGTTGGATAAACACACACAGATGTTTTAATACATTAATATATTCCTATTCCTATTTAAAGCTCCCTTGCATGACTTCCCATTCAGTCTCTCTGCATCAAAGCATTTCATTCACTATACCCCTTTTGTTATTTATGCAGTTTACGCTTGGGCAATCAGTATGTTTTAAATTTGTCCAATTTACATGCATTTCTGATTGTCATTAGTGCTGGAATGATTAGTCTATAAATAATTAGTCACTCAATATAAACTTAATTAAGAACAATTTTGATAGCCAACAGGGTGCAAAATTAACTTTTTTCTCCACTGGCCAAATGGCCAGTGAATGTTCAAATTTTACCAGCCACTCATAGATTACCATTGTTTTTTTGGTTGGAGAGTGAAGCAAATCTACCAGCCACGTGCTAATTTTTGGAGATCAGGTCGAACCCAGTTATGCCTGTGTGTCATCAAGGAGCTCAATACTGGAGGTTATGATAACATATGGCTCCATATACAGTAGTCTGATCATTTACATAGTAGATACAGCTAGACTGAAAACATGTATCTCATGGGCCTTTTTCACGGAAGACATTTTCACATGTCACAGTAGGAAAATCAAAGGCGTAAATAACAGACGGAACGATGGCTGAATACCCTTTAACTGCTTCGGTGTTGGGCATTCTGGCTCACTGTCGAGCTGTCATGGCTTACACTTGAATACAACAGAGCCATCGTTAATGTTATTAGTAACACCCCTGCTTTTCCTACTATGCCAAGTCAAAATGTCTGCTGTAAAAAAAAGCCTACTGTGCTCTATTTAGCTGAACTTCATCCATAAAGTCAACAGGCTCATTTCCATCAGATTTAACTGCAGGCTGTAGAAACAGAATCTGTGAGGTGTCTAGTCAGGTGTGTATGGAAATAAGCTGTTAACAGGATTTTACTTCCAAATAGTTCCCAGGTGACATCTCATTTATTGAGCTCATATTAATCTATCCCTGGTATCTATTAAGTCCATGATGTAAGAGGCACTGTCTGAGCTGATGGAGCGCCAACTTGTCTGTAGCACCATGAGTCCAACTGAGTGCCTGACGACAATTCATCATTATTTGAAACAACAGTGACAACAGACACCAGGTTTGAACGCCAGCTTCATACGTCACAGAAATCAAATGAATGCTTTTCAGTAAACTGTCAACTAAGAGTCCTTATGAGAACTGATATCTGTTCTGTACTGTTCTGTTCTGAATTGTAACTGAGACGGTCAACATCCATCTGCCTGCGTTTGGACCGCCTCCTGCCCTCCATCAACCTCTTTTGTGACTTACCCTGTTAAAAACGGGAAGCATCATGTAGAGCTTCTCCTCCTGCTCCTTCTGGGTCATGTGGCGAGGAGGGTGGCACAGCTCGGAGAAGAGGCGTCGCAGGTGCATCAGGCCCAGTGCATTGTCCTGGGGGCTGCACTCCTCCTGCCTCGGCCGCCCCATGATCCTCTTCACCATGTTCATCTTGAGCGGCTTTGTCAGGGCAAAGGCAGCCCTGCAGATGGGAGAGAGGAGGTTTAAGTCATTAAGCAACTCAACTCGTAAACGTCCTGTTGGCCTGAGTATCCAACCTTAATACTTTTTTAGCACCAACTAACCTGTGTCCGCAGTATCGAGTATCAAAACGATCAAATACAGAAAATTGGCATCGCACACTTGGTATTGTTTACTTCTTCTTTAATCTGATTTAAATGATAATTTTGCAAATTTCTGACAGGATATTAAATAGGTAAAATTGTTGTACGGCCACTCGTCTTTAGACAAGCTTTAACATTTGAGAGGTTTGGCTACTTTTGTTAAATAAACAAGAGGGTTTTGTGGAAATACTTTCATATTTCACAAATTATCAGTATCGTTCTCTGTACCAAAACCTAGGTATTGTATCAGCACTATTATTGTAAAAATTCAAACAACAAAATTTGCTTTAAATAAGTTGAGAATAACAATATAAACATGTAGCAAGAAGTCACCATAAAACACAAAAATGTCTTTTGGGTGACATAACTTGTCTTCTGCAAACTTCATGAAATTGCTCTTAGAAAACCACATAAAAACAGCTGATGGCTATTTTTGGCTATAAAATTGTCTTGTATCTTAATATATTTGATTGACCTGTCTACTTAATTCTAACTTCTTACATGCTAGCATTTCTGCTACACAGCTAACCACCACAGTCTCCTTGTGAACTGTCTCCTTGTCAATTGCACAAAAGCTACAAAACAGCCTGCTTACAACCCAAAAGCTCGTGAGTTGGCGTCAAGTCTCAATACTTTTGAGTACCAACCAAAACGTGTCAATAGCAGTGAGCGTGAAGCTTATTTGAATTTGAACACTGATGATGCACTGAGAAGTTTGGCATGTTTTGTTAAAGAACCAAGTTTATTTTTCTCAAATTTCTCAAATTGAAAAAGGGTGGGAAATTAGCACCAGCCCCCAGCCAAATGCTAGTAAAATATGAAAGTGGCTGGTAGATTTCAGACACAAAATAATGATTTTTTTATTGAGTGGCTGGTGAATTTGAATCTGTCAGTGGCTGGTAGATGTTCACATTTTAAAAAGTTAATTTTCCCTGAACCTCAGCAATCAGTACTGGCATGATACAATATTTCAAACACTGAGTCATAGTACTTCAAACAGAACCTGTGACAAAATAAAATTGACTCTGGTTCTTTTACAAAATACAGTAGCTTGCTGCCTCATTGGCCAGCTAATCAAGCCAAAGAGCTGTTCAGGTTAACAGATCTTGTGCTGCGTTGGAGTACAGACTGTGTCCCACTGTGTTCCTTTAGGCAATTTACTCTGTACTGTGTTCATTTTCTATTCTTTCTTTGTAGTGTGGTTGATATATATTTAGCCATTATTTCCACACGTCCAATTCTCTCTAGACTATCTTTAAGATGGTTGCTAGGAGACTCTACAGCTAAGCCTACATACAACACGCTGATAAGAAAAAACTGAATCAACAGCCTGGAACATCTGCAGCAAAGTTGCTCATCAAGCTCAAATACAAGTTGCCTTTTTCAGCAAGCTCACTGACACACTGTACCTTGCTCAAGGGCACACTGACAGTAGTTGTTGGAGGAGAGAAAAGCACGTCTCACTTGTTTTCCCCACATGTGACATTATAGAAAAAAAGAAAAAGAAATGACATTGTTTTGCTAAATGAGACATGTAAAAACCTTTCAACCTCTTGTTTCTCTTCCTAGCACTATCGGGTTACTGGTACATTTTGCTGCATCGTAAAGACAGCACATTGACTCTGACCCTTCGACTCTTTCATACTGTGAAGGTGGAGATTTAGCAGCTGCAAGCTTGTCCTACTTTTGAAATCAAGCATCACATTTCCTTATGTGTAAATGACTGTATTGTACAAGACATTTGCTCAAACATTTCCTTTCCTTTTACATCTGAACATCAGGTATATATACACAAACGTTCTGGCCAAGGTTACATCCCTGACGTGTTCCTGACTTGTAGACCTCCGCTGATGTGAACTGCAGCCAAAAAGCACTGACAGTTCACTTCCAGGGCTCTCAGAAAGTCAGCCAGCACCACGGACAGTTAAGAGACATGACAGTCGACCATGTAGTCCCTCCTTTCCCAGTGGAGGAAGTGAACTCCTCACAGAGTGGATTACTCCACCTTTAGACATTGACAAAATAGGCCATTTATTGTCAAAAATAAATGCAATTAAAGATTCAACAATCAGGTTTTCTAGGTGCCAATTTTAATTTCCAGTTTTTTTTACAAAAGTGACTGGCCTATTATCATCTGATTAGGGCTGGGACAATATGCTTATCTCCCAATTCGATACTATCACAAAACTTGTGTGCCGATATTTGATATATTTTTTAACACTAGACCATGGGAAAAGGTGGAATCATACACTTCTAGAGACTATTTATAATGAGTCATATTTATAAAAAAAAAAAAAAGAGAGAGAGAATCACTCTTGAATCAATTTTTTTTCCCACCCCTAAATCTTTGATCACTTACATGAACGATCATATCCTTATTTTCTTTAAATGACAGCAACGTTTTTTTAAAGTGAGCAAAAAGCTCAAAACAAATTGTTTTAAATGGCTACAGGAAAGTGAATAAAGTAGCTGAAACATCTTCAGTTCAAAGCCAGTCTATCACACATGTCACGTTCCAAAAGGCTAGTAAAATTAGTATTTGACCAGTGGTCACTAAAGGACAGTTCTGATACAGAAACACGTCTACTTTCTCTGTAGTCCACTGTTTATGCATGCCACCGAACTTTGTCCCTGGGGCCAATGTGAAGTACTGTACACTCAAGCCAACCAAAACAAAACAAGGGGTTTAAAAAGGCCTATTTAGGTGCTCTACATATACCAGTTGGATCTAAAGTTTTGCAAACTCACATAACATTTTTGTATGAAAAATTACTTTAAATATACATGAAATACTTCCTGGCAGGTGTCTTTGTATCCCTCTGCAGAGTAACCCTGTTTGCAATGAAGGGTGCCCCCCCACTTTATACAGTACCACACATTCTGACACCTGCCACTGTAACCACATGTTCCCCGCCATGGGTCAGCATCAAAGTCCTTGCTCAATGGCACCTCAGAAGTAGCTAACGAGGACTGGGGAAATATTTCTCATTCCTTCTCCGCAGCCACTTATGTGAAGTCTAAACAAATCTGGATTCAAACCAGCCACCCTCAGGGTAAGAGCCCCTCTGAGCCAGCTCATTCACTCTTGGCAAGCTTCTCCGTCTGTTGGCTGTATATAAATTTGATTCTATTGTTGTCATATCACAAGCACTGGCACTGTGGAGATATTAGCGTCTTTTTAAAGGAGTTTGTAGACTTTATGCAAAAAAAAAAGATGATTGAATGTGACTAAGGATGCGCCTCCTTGCTGTTGGCTCTATGCGTTTCCTCTCTTCTTGAAAAGCACAACCCAACACTGTTCTGTTCTTGTGTCTATTGTACACATTTTTAGTGAAATATTTGTGGGTGAAGTAATTATTTCTAATAAGAACCATCAGAATCAGGTTTATTGCCAAGTCACGTACTAGGAATGCTCCTTGGTATATTGGTGCATAACAATAAACATAGTATCTAGAACATATAAAGAAAGATAAAACAAGTACTGTAAGTCAATAAGCATAAATACAAAATTGACAGTAACATCTGAAAGATTATTATAAAAACAATCTAAAATATATGTAAAATATGTTATTTAAAAATTAAAGACTTTGTGCGGGGATGTGAAAAATATTTACCAGGGAAATGTGCAAACGTTTAAAGAATATTTGCAATGTGCAAGATAGTAATCCAGAAGACCATAAACTCCAAATCACTGCCAATCAATTAATCCATTACGTCGATATATTTGTGACAAAAGATATTGAAATTTAAAGGCCAGATTGGAATGAAATTCTCATTCCCAAGAGGAAGGAACATACTGATTTCGGTGACCCCCATGACCTTTACTCTAGTCCTACCGTCACTGCTTATCTCCGGATTCATTAAACACACATTATTTACGGCACAAAAATCACACTCCAAACAGGAAAAACCTCACTAATTTGATGACCTTATGACCTTTCCCCTAGCACCACCAACAGACCACACTTTTGCTACCGTTTCATAACCATTTCATCATCTATGCAGCGTGATGTTGACTGTGAGCGCAACAGCTAAGTGGGAAGATTATTAGGTGTTCCCAGAGGTCTGCCCTTTATTGAGTGCTTTCTTGTTCAAGGTCTGCTTTGCCATGACTGGCATCTCGAGTCTCGACAGCCCATCCAAGTGTTATTCTGATTTACAGGAACGTGGCGTCTAAACGACATTTACTCAAGACTGAAGGCTTTAGTAACTCATTTTGCCCACACAGCAGGGCTGCCCTCTGCGTGAACTCACACTCAAACGACAAATTCAATTAACATCTGCCATTTGGTACACTTTTATCTAAAGTGCCTGACGCTGTCCATGAGTGTGCCCATACGTTTTTAGCATGCATAGTGCTCAACGGATTGAACACCTCCACCTGGTTAGTGCTTTGCTTTGTGACTGCCGTAATCATACAATGAATTACACAATTAGTGCTTTGGGCATCTTTCCCCAGTTTGAAAGAACATTTCATGAGAAAAAAACCACAGACAGGCACGGTGGGTTAATCTCAGACCCATTTTAGATGCACAATAGAGATCAAATGAAACAAGACCTGAAAGGCTCAGGGGCTGACATTTACAATACAGCCTGTGTTGGCAACGATGTACTCCACAATTCAGCTTTTACTAACCACCAGCTCTGCCTGTCTGAGATAAGGCATTAGCGCAAGGCCTACAGTATATATCCTTCCAAAACAACAAACTTATACCACTGCCTGCTGCAGACACTTTGGTGAACACGTGACAGGGGATTTTTGTTTTCAGTGATAGGCCTAAAGATGCCGCAATTGTGAATTGTAGCCGTCCTATTTTACTGCATGTCCATAATCTAGATTACATATGAAGGTGAAGTGATTTCTGAAGGGATAAATTCCACCTTTGCAGCAAAAAAGAATAAAACATATGTGAAACATATAAAACAATAGCTAATAAAATTCAAAGACATAGCACATCTCAATTATGCTGCAGGCGCATTAAAGTTATTTAAGGCTTAAAAAAAAAAAAACTTCTCTATATACTGACTGCTAACACAGTACTGCTTCACTTTCGCTCCATTTATAAGAGGAAGTGACTGCAGAACATGGAGTCTTTTCAGCCACACGAAGTTGCAAGGCAAGGCCTGATTAACTACACTGTTGAGAGATGCTTTAAACTAAAATTTAAACTAATTTAAAAAGTAAAATTTCTGCAATATTGCTGTGGGGCTGATCATGAACAGATGCAACCGGTGCAGATGTTTACAATGGCGACCGCTGTTTACGTGTCAGCACGGAATTAAAAATGTATTTGGTTTGGTTTTGTTACTTGTAATGTCAGCCAACTGTAGATGGTCAGAATCAACAAACACAATGAAACTGTTATCAGAGTGAACCGCTAAGTATAAGCTGACCTAGAGTGTTTTCAGTGGAAGCAGGCTTACACAGAACCACGGTCTTGATTTCAGAAGAAAATGACTCCTGATTTTTGACTGCACATTAGAAATTGAGACTCAGCAATGTGTTTTATTCAGAACAGGAAGTTGCCGTACCGAAAAAGGAAAACTATTTTGTGTATATGTGGCTGAAAACACCCATTTCACCAGACACATTCACTATTTTACCTGTTGACTATGTTTTAAGTAAAGTGGGGGGTGTATCTGAATGACACCAGTGAGAGACAAGTAACTATTGATCATTAGAGTGTCTTGCTAAGATTACGTTTATGGAAGTACGGGTTCATTACTATTTTGACAAGTCATAACACAGAAGGGAGGAGCTGAGAATAGCCTGCTGCAGCCTAATCAGCTCTCTGCACTGCTAATATCCTTCCCCTTTCTGTGCTGACACACATAACACGTTCATCCATTGCTTCTCGTTCAGAACATAATAACCCACGGCAAGTCTGTATCATAAATAAAGCAAATCAAATCCTCCACTGGATGAATAACGGGCATATGGGCGATTGGCAGTAGGGAAACAAAGAGGCACATGTACATAGCAGGCAGAGGAGTTGAGGAAAAGCCACCGATCTTTGGCCAAGCCTGCACACCAGCGGAGTGGAGTTATAAAGTGATCAAGATGTACTGCTAGCCTCAGCAGCATCAGCAGATAAGCCGGTCTTCAGCTGTTGGCTGAAATGGGAACTCAGGCTGGGCCTCAGACGAGCCTGTTGAAAAGCCGTCAGTCAAGGAGAAAATCTTGCTGGATGCCAGAATTTGAGAATCCAAAAGCAGAATCGGTTGGCCTGTGGCTGGTTTAAAAATATCCAGCCCAGTGGGCCAGGTTCCTGAGTCATTGTTTAAAGCTGGAAGTTTCACTAAACAAACAGGAAAGATGGAAATCAGTGGGATTTGTTTGGATGTCGCTCACTGAAACTTGGTGAAATTTTAAAAATAGACCCCGATTCTAAATTGGACAATTCTGCCTTCAACCAGAAAGTGTAAAGGTCATCCGGTGGGGTCACAATGAGAGTTATACACGAGAACTGACAAAATTGATTTCTAATATGCAAAATTAAGTGCTTTATCAGACATACATTTTCTCAAATAATAAATCTTTGCTGCCTCTAGGCTTGTTTTGATGAAATAACAATAAAGAGAAAAACCACAATCACAAGCAGAAAGCTATATTGCCCTATACACCAAAACATTATTTAAAGGAAAATTCTGTTTTACAACTTAGATCTCAGGGTTTCCCACAGTGTTTTTTATATATATATATATATATATATATAAATATAAAATAAGGAGCATAACGTTGTTATGAAATCAAATATTAGGCTCATCAAGGGCGACATCACACATTAAGGGTAATGTAATTTTTGACATTATTAATTATTATGTTATTATATCTACATTATATATCTACATTATTAATGAGAATAGATGCGTTAGGATCTGGTTTTCATAGATTCTGACATCATTTCTATCAGTTGTGATAACATTGTAGTCACCAAAATAATAGCTGAGATCTGGGAACATGGCAACCTAACTGAGACAAGGTCCGACGGAACAAGAAATTCAAACATTACAGACAGGTTGGAAACAAGCCAACAGTTTAGTCAAATTGGCTACCACTTTATTTGGAGGTTAAACCAAACGTAAGCACTCCTGAAACATCAGTAATACACCTATCGTTGCACAGGAGAACTGTGCATGCACAACTACAGTAAGTACAGTAGGTGGAAATTGAGTCAGACTATAAACTGTGATGGATAATGTCACTGTTGGCCTTTGCTTTATCTTAAAAATAAGTTTGGTGATCCTGGGGCTTTGTTTAAACAGCAGAAATGAAAATAAATTCCAAGTAAACTATAATAAACTGGATTATCCTTTAAGCTGTATTCAAGCTGAATTAGCCCACCTATCTTTTGTACTATATCGTGGCCTTACTTCAGATCAAAGCCGGCATTTATCTCTGAACAATGCGTACTGTTAACACTGCTGTACCGGGCCCCATGTAAGAGGGAGTCACTGAAGCAGACAAGAGTGCTTGGAGAATGGTGGAGTCAGAGCGCAGCAGGGCCGGGACCACAAACTGGGGCAAACACATGTCATAAGACTCAGCATAAGGCTGAGCTGGAAAATCAACAAAAGGCGAGGCAATGATTTGCAGACGAATGCAGGATCACAACTCACTCCACCTATTTGGTAAGCAGCGATCGTCATGAAACCACAGAATCTAGGCCTAGGACACATTATTCAGAGTTCTGTTTGTACCTCCCTTTCAGCACTAGGCTCTTACGTGAAGTCGAAAGTGAAACTAGGAGACATGGAAACAAAATTTAGATGCACAAAATACTAGAGTTGTGTGAAAAAAAAAAATTGATTCTTAGATGCATCGCTATTCTCTTTTGAACGATTATGTCTCGATGCAGAAAACTCAATAATCGCAAATTTAAAACTCAATTCTCGACATTATAATCGCCTGTAACAATTTTGTGAGACTGAGTTGTACATAGTACATTCCTTGCGGCTAAACCAATTGGATGGTGAAACACAACGGACGTAAAACATGTGCTTCGTGTTTACATTTTCAGCTAGGCTACTTGGGCTGGTGAGGACGGCCGAGCGTGAGCAACCGAAGATGGATACAATCCGACCAGCAATTCCGTTTGTGATGTATTGTGAGTGAATGGATGTACCTGAAGGAAGCTGGAAACGGTTCAGAAGGACTGAGAATTGTGAGCACAAGCTATTTAAATTCCTAGCACAGCCTCCACATGGTGCTGTTGTTATCTCCAACACTGCCATTAAGCGGCTTCTGACACAGAATTTTTTATATCCTTATATTACGCAAAAGTTTAGACCTTGCAGGGCCATTACTCGTCCCTCTGCCCTGATGTGAATTTGAATGTCCAGCAGTTGACCTATGCAAGCAGACAGCTCACTGCATACTCGATCAACCTTACGGAGCAGTGGCGGAGGATCCCACAGCACCATCATTTAAAGTGATTACCAACTTAAAGCTAATGATACTTTGATGGTATTAGACAGAAAAAAACTGTGCATCCCTGATCACGCTACGCTATAGCTATATCCAACCCTGTCTAAAGTAAAAAACTACATCAAACAAAGTCTTGTCTTAGCTGAACCAAAGAAAATGATCCAATGGCATTAATGGAATGCCGGCTCCTATGCAGCGGGGAACTGAGCTTGCTTTCTTGGCCCTCCAGTCTTTTTCAAAGCATTCTCTTTAAGCGGACGCCAGCTTGAATGAACGTCTCACAGAGTTAGCACTAACTCCTGGGAGATGAAAGCAGCCAGTGCCCTGGAAAAGCCCAACTCTTCAAAGGCTTGTGTGGTGATGTAATCCCAGAAATGTCTCCTGTCTGACAGTTTACAGGGGTAGGTGGAAGCTGGGGAGCCTCACAGAGAAGACAAGAAAAAAACTGGCTTGACAGGAGTTGGATAAAACCAAACTTGTAAAACAAAAAGCTAATTTAAAAGAAAGTTAAAGGCTATGTAGGCAGGGGTGGTGAATTCACGCCAACCTCCAGCCAAATGCTGCTACATTTTGACTACGAGTGATGAACTGTCTCTTCTGCAAGCCACTGTGACATATAATCTACCATTATACTTCTCTTTGTTAGCTGACAAGCCAGTAGAAGAACTATTAAATATCTTCTGACACTCACACATTTTAAAATCATCACTAATACAAAAAACTTGCAGCATCGTGGATTTAAATAAATCACAATGCAGCTTCTAGTTACAGTAGCATGTTTCTGATTAACAGCTGATGCATGACCTGTTCGACTGTAATAAGAGCCAGAAGGGCAGGAAATGATCTCACGCCAAACAAGTCCGGACAGGACCAGAGTTGACAGCCTCCTCACTGGATATCTATTTACGCCTTCAGTAAACAACGCCTGAGGTGTCATCATCACAGGCCATTACCACCAGCCACCAGCCAAACGCTGGTAAATTCTACCTGGGTGTCTTCTCCCAGCTGTTTTGGTAGATAAACTAACATTCATCACAGTAAATGGTGACTGCTGAGGTGCAGCAGCTATTGTGACTGGAAGACAAAAAGTTGACTTATTTCTCAAAGATCTGTGAGACTGAGATCATCACTGAATGGTATCCATGACAACAAGTGGGTCCCATACAACATTGCTGGCTGTCAACAACCAAAATTACAAAACAAAATTATATAATTACAAAGTATTCGACCCAGTAGGAGGATTTTTTTCTATTAAATCACATTATTTTTTAATCA
This sequence comes from Maccullochella peelii, assembly GCA_002120245.1. Classification (NCBI taxonomy): domain Eukaryota; kingdom Metazoa; phylum Chordata; class Actinopteri; order Centrarchiformes; family Percichthyidae; genus Maccullochella; species Maccullochella peelii. Next base: position 32,357 of record LKNJ01003102.1, on the reverse strand, counting down.
CAACTATGATAGTCATATTCATATCACACACATATCGTCATACCATCAGCAACAACGCGCTGTGGCCCATATGTACAGTTTCAACCCTAAGGTAAGCTACAACCACATGGAAAACTTTTCACAGAATCTGAATTCAAATTTGTCCTTCAAATATTTATTAAATTTTTAAAAACCAAAAACATAAAACACCTAGAAAACATGTTAAAATGTGATCAGGCTGCTGGCTGCCATTTTGCTCTCTACATTATTTCCACAATTATTTATGATGGTTCTTTCTTTCCTTTCTGTTCCATCAGAGTACGCCTACCTCTCAATCTGAGCTTTTGTTTTGGTCACGAATCTATTCATTTGTTGTTTGTAATGGAGGCGTTTCATAATCTAAAATGTGAGTTGTAAGAAACTCAAAAGAAATCTCTGCAAGGTTTTAGCAGAACTTGGATGCTTAATTCAATTTAAAAAGCATTGTGAATCATGAGTTGTGCTCTGAAATTTTAACATTTGTTACAAGATGTTTCAACTTAAAAATAAGTGACACTCTTGAGGAAAATATATCGGGGACAATTCTGTTTCATTACATACGGAGGCGTGCTATATTAGATTTTCTATGTTGCATAAGCAATAAAAGACTTAAGCTAACACACGTGTACAAAGTTAAATGTAGCCCTAGCAAGGCCTTGCTTCTTTTTTATCCAGCACACGATGGCTCTCGAGTCATCAGGGTATTCTGTTACATGTACAGTAGCTCCGACTGTTGCATCCCTCACTGCTCGATGGTGGTAATGATGGTAATCGAAGCTTATTACACGACTGCACTCAGTCACTGTGGATGTACGCATCTACCAAACTGCTTAAATGTTAACATGTAAATGAGTCTGGCACTGACACTGCTTTTACATCAATAATAACAAGAAACAAGCAACCAAGGTCAGGCTCGCCAGGAACAGTAAACAAACCCCCAGTCGCCGCGGAGACAAGCTCAGCACCCAGCTCTTGATTTTCCCTACCTGCTGTTCTCTCTGCGCTCCGCCAGCATCTCAACTCATCAGCAGCAGAAAAGACAAAAATATTCCACTATATACCAAGACTGACTCCTCTTTCCCCCAAAAAACTGTCGTCTATCTGATAAAGAAAGGCGACGACAATGGTGTCATGCCTTCCCCTCACGGCGGAGTGAAAAGAGGAGAGGCTAAGCGCGGAGGCATGGCTCCTCTTCATTGGCAGTGCCAGGGGCTTTGTTCGCCAGCCAGCGTGCTGTGTGTGTGTGGCCTGCCGGGACTGGCACAGCTGATCCCCCCCTGACACCGGGTGGGGTGTACAGGGCTTTGGAGGAAGAGGAGGGGAGGGTGGAGTGTGTGTGTGTGTGGGGGGGGTATGGCCGTCACAGCAAGAGGAATATACCATTTAGACCAGAAAAGGGGGGAAGGGACATGCATAACCAACACCCCATTCAAAATTAATCTTATGGGGATTTAGCCATCATTATGTACAACTAGGCTCAGTGAGTTCACATTAACTTTGCATTATTATGACTTCAGACACACAGAGAGAACAGAAGAAGTTTTCTTAAGAGCAGTCTCTTTATAAAGAAAAAGGTTTGCAGGAGAAGACTGACTTATTGATATCTGATGCATTTATTTGTAAAACAAAAAACAAAAAAAAATGACACATCTGATAATGTATCACAGATTCTATGTAATCTATTAAGAGCTCCCTCCATGTTCCTGAAAAAGGAATACTAGAGCTGAAACATCTGACTGACAGAAAATTAATTAATTACTATCAAGCAAAAACAAAACAAGTCATCTGAAGATGTCACCTTGGGCTCTGGGAAATTGCAATAGACATTTTGCACTATTTTGTGATGTTGCCAGCCCTGCAGAATAAGTATGCCAAACTCGAATTGCCATTACAGCTATTTTAATTGCTCCGATTAGGAGAATTTCTGAATTTCTCAACCTAAAAACAGGATCTGCCATGGTGGCATGTGACTGTATTTGCAGGTGCTAATTTCATTCCCTGGTCACAGCCCTGAAAAAGTTCAGGGACCCTCTCCTAGAGACTGTAGTGGAACATCCTGAGGACCACGTCTTCTGGTAAACTAAGAAGATACTTAAGTATGGTTTCCAGCAGGGGCACACTGGGCCATACGGATGAGGGTGAAGCAGATCATCCACCTCACTGAATGAAGCCTGCTATACAATGTCCTACTCAACATACCACCAGCAGCAAGGTTGAACATACACTGGAAAGTGAAAATATCTGCAGTACCAGAAGCTTAACGGCAGCCAGAGAGACCTATTGTGTTATAAGAGCCTGAGGGATTCTCAGTAACTTGAATCACCCTACAGTTACAGTACAATCCAGATGTGATTTCAGCTCTTCCCTGTCAAACACTCCACTTATTATGCAAACTTGACAGCTACTAATCATGCATCACAATTTTTGTTGCCATTCGGTAGGGGAGAAATTGATAAAAGCATCCAATGAATTCATAAATAATGCAGTAAAATAGTTTTGTTGATCAACACCAATAACCATAAACCACACATGTGAGCATAAACATTTAAGATTGTCAAGAGTCCCAACAGCCAATTATACTACGGCAATAAACCGAGCTGGGAAAATCTCCTTCAGTCTGTCCAGTAAAACACCACTGCCATTACAATATACAGTAAATAACCTAGTATTCCCTTTTCATATATGATCTATCCTCTGAACCTAAGGCTGACATAACCAGCTTTAAAACATAAAAAATAAATAGCAAGTGCTACAATATATCCTCCAAAGGTTGAGGCTTTTGGATGAACTGCTGTATATGTAATTCATGAACTACTGTAGATGTTATACTAAGTAATAAATAAAACAAATCAATTAAAGGATATTTTTCTTACTGTCAACAAATCCTATGAAGAGACCATAATCCAACAAGAGGTTTGTCCATCTCTCAGCACTTTCCGATTTCCCTACCTTGTCCGTGGCTCTCAGCCCTAAGCCCACTGGCTCCTACTTAAGACGTAGGTCTTTAAAAATGTGTCACAAATATATAGATTCATTTTAAAAAGGGCTCAGTTATTTCCTTAAACAGCTGGGCACGGTAAGTAAACATTACTCGAACAGGAGGAAATGGCACATTTGCTGGGGGACTATTTTCAGTGGCAGATTAATACACATTTGGTGTAGTTAGCATTCAGAGCAGTAGGACAGCGTGTCTGTGGTATTGACCCAAAATAAACTACAGTGCCCATGTTAAAGAGTCGGTCTAGACCTGCTCTATATGAAAAAGTGCCCTGAGATAACTTTGTTATGATATGGCGCTATATAAATAAAACTGAATTGAATTGAATGTTCTATATTATATATATATATGTGTGTGTGTGTGTGTGTGTGTGTGTGTGTGTGTGTGTGTGTGTGTGTGTGTACTGGACCTTTACATTAAGTTACTTACATAAGTTAAAGTAACTCAACGTTGACATTTGGTTTTATGACACAAACAGCGGTCTCCTGGAAATATTTTTTAGTAGGATCAATTCATTGTTGGTTTTGCTCTTTTCATTGGCATTGTTGACAAAATGAAAAATACAGAATTTGCCAGCTTTACCCTTTTACCAGAATTAATTAATTAACTCCCTGTAATCCAATATCTAACTTGTGCAGAAAAGTGAGCACAAGAATACTGTACATGTATGTTTGTATATATGTATGTTACAAACATTCAGTACACATACACAAGGTATATGTGCCTACTACAGTATGTGTGTGTATTTCTGTGTATTGCTGACTCTCATGACGTGCAGACCATTTCCCCTGTGGGCTAATTAAGAATTATCCTCTTCTGCTTTTTGACTGCATGCTGCTTCTTCTCAAGACAGATGACAACTGGTAAACTGCAACTGAAGTCTGGTGTCTGACATGGCATCTTCAGTGAGAAACACCACACACACTCACACAACACAGGCTGTCTCTCTCTTTGTGATGCATTTTACATGGCCAGAGAAAGCTCACTTGGTGCACTGAGAGGGAAATTTGCATTGGCCTTGTGCTGCATTATCCATAAGATTTTAATGTAGCTATCCAGCCACACTAAATCAATAACAAGGGCCTCGCAAAGCACAGAATACACATTGCTGCTCCCATCCCACCGCAGAGAGGGAAATGCACAGATGAAAATATAATCTCTTGTGTAAATCTTTGGTTTGTCTGTGTACATTAGTCTTTGTTATTTACTTTTGTTCGCAGTCATTCACAACAATAACTCCTCAAGCAAGATTTTTTTTACAGTTGGTCTGACAAAATACGCAATTTAAGACATCACCCTGATAACACATAACAATTGATAAATCATATAAACATTGATAGCTTATTGGATAATTAAACAACCATTATTTGCAGCCCTGTTGGATATCTGCCACTCCCTGAAATGTGCCTTGTCACATTGTCAAAATCTGAGGCTATGAAAGGTCATAGGCGTTGCTATCAGGTACTAGGGCTGATCAATTCCTCAATATTCAGCAGGCACTTTTCCATATTTAATACCCAAATAGCGTTTAAGAACTAAGTAGGATCTCCAAACTACACTTATTATCAGCATTTGGATGGTGGCGTCAGCAAGGGCATATTATATTGCTCAACTATAGTTAATCTATCACAGAACTGTGGCAATGTTTAATCACAATTATTTGTCACATAATTCAGCTGGTAAACATGATGACATTTCTTATAGGCCTAAGCCAGCAGTTATTGCTGACATTCGTAAGACATAAGGGTCTCCACAAACAATGCAGATGACAATAATGCACATTTATCTCAATTCATGCCTACTGGACCAACTACCGTATCTCCAGCTGGGAACAAATTTCATAAATACAGAAGAAAAATACATGCAAATAATGAAGAAAGTTACAGCTGTAGCTGTAGGGACAATGAATGCTGTAGTAAGTCATTAGCAACTCTTGTGTTAGCCTTGGAGAGTAGATACAGACAGAATGAACTGGTGATAGACGTTTCACAGTTTCGATGTCATCGAAACTAGTGTGAGAAAAAGTTCTGACTTCACTTCATCACAACAACTACGGGCAGGTTTTGAGTCATCTCAGAAAATCACAGCCAAATGGGAACTCAACAGTTGATTTTGACTGATGTAATTTGATCAGTATATAACATCAGTAAAATGAAAATGTGTTTTATGTTTATATGTGGCTTATTTACCGTTTTGCTTATTTGAAAGGATTAAGAGTGGTGACATCCATTGTTAACTCCTACTGAACCTGTAATTTATTTGTGATTAGGGCTGCAACTCAGTTATTTTAATATTTTATTAACAATTTCCCAGAGCCCAAGATGATGTCTTCAAACAGCTTATTTAGTCCTGACCGCAGGTCAAAACCAAAAGATTTTCAATCTAGTTAATAATGTCATTGTTTAAGTTTTATTTCTGAATTAATGCCAACCTAATTTGCTAGCTTAACTTTTTCTGTAAAAATATATGACTTCAGATGACATGAAATCAGAGCCTCCTGCTCACAGTACAAACACACAAAGGCCCTGTATGCAGAAAGAAACTCAATTTCTGTCTAAATGCTACAGGGGCAGGTGCAGCCCACACGTCAACAGCTACCTAATCAGGTTTTTATATTAGATGACTTTCAAATGATGATCAGTTATCTTCAAAGGTGGTTGATAGCGTAAACAGACTAACATTCAATGATTTAACAGCAATTTGGTGGTCGCTGCTAGTCATTTCTCTGTCTGCTTAGGCGGCCCTGCTTTTCTTTGAAGTTGGTGGTGTTGGTGGTGGCGTGCCTAATTATTCGTCAATATCGCCAAATATACTGAAATGGAGTTACTGCAACACCTTCACCATCCCCTGACAATTTAAACTTCCAAGTGGCTTGGGTTTAAGTACGTTCGGCTACAATTCAGGTGGGACAAACCAATGATTCTAAGCCAGGAGTCTGGATACAAAGATGGGTAGCCACCAATATTTATGATGCAACTTATAATTCAATTAATTTATTAAAAGTGGCTTTTAATGGCTGTGTTTAACTTCATGACATTTGTTCAATAATCCCTTGCTAGACTTTGCCATTATATACCTAATTTTAAAAAGTATTTTTTCCTTAAATATGCTCACTGTAGTCATTGAGCTGTTTTAATTGCCTGCCTACTGAAAGCCTTTACATTTTTCTCTTTGGGGCAGACACAACAGCAAGAGGTTCTTACAATGCAGTAGCCCTGCAGTAAATACCTACTTTGGTCAAGCTCATAAAGCTCATAATATCCAGCTTCTGCTGTGAGAGGTGTTCTTTTAAGCCCTTGTTTTTAGACTTGTTGGAAGGAAATTACTAGACAAATTATTATTATTGTGTCTGTGTGGGTCAAAGGTTCACCATTCCAGGTCTGTATGCCAGTAACAATGAGTTATGAGTGGGCATGATGTTGTTTCTGGCAGATGAAGCCATGAAAATGCTGAGACAACCAGGATAAACAATTGAGCTGCATGTGACATCTATTACACTACTATCAAGTGTTACTGAATAGGTTGTAAATTAACGATGCTGGTGCGAATTATTAAGGGAAGCAGGTGTGTAATTATAAGATTATATTATCCAGATATTACCCACAACCAGTGTAGCAGTAGAACATCTCAGACCCAATTAAACAACCTGATGCTGAAGATTAAAAAAAAAACATCTCACTCATGATACTGTCTGTCAAGGTGGGAAAAGAAAGAAGCAGGTAAATGTCACCTGTGGCTACAGTCCCCTGAGCAGATGATCTTTGATCATTTTAAAATATACTTTGTAAACCAGAAAAAAAAAAAAGTTTTAAAAAAAAATCACAAACACTTGTTAGAAGGACTGCGTTGGCACTGGATATGATGCATTTTTTCTGCCTTGCCTGTGAATGTTTACAGCTAGCCTTCAGGCACTGGGTTGATAGCAGTTATTACACAGTGGGGGACGCCAACAGCAATGTCTGGATTGCACAAATGACAGATAACTTGTTTTACCATATTGCACCAAAAGTTGTTTTGTCTTAAGGAAGTTCTTATTCCCCAAATATGTTTTCCAACACTCTTCCTACATACTTTTTGGTAATTTAAGTACGTAAAACAAATTTGCTTGGAAACATACTATGTGTTTCTAAAAAAGACCCCAGTGAGGCTTTGCACTATATGCTTTTCATTTGATCTATAACTTACTGTATCAATAAAAGTTAAGTTTGGTATCTCTTTGGATCATTTACTTTGACACAAACAGCGCCTTTCTCCGGAACAGTGTCTCGCATAACAAGCAAGGATAAAACCTGCAGAAGTAAAACCATTTCTATCATGTGATCTGTGTCTGATGTAGCTCACCACTCGCACTGCCAAGGGACACGGTAAACACCGCAAGAGCATGACAGAGGGAGTTTGTATTTGGCACCATAATACACATTTAGCCGCAGCCTGTAAGCCAGGCTGAGCTGCTGTTAGGTAGTTAGGTGAGTGTACAGGCAGCCAGCCAGTCAGCCAGCCAGTCAGCCATGTAATCAGGAACAATGCACTGGCCAGTGGCCACACACAGGTGACTTGAAGTTGCACAGCAGAGTCTATAGGCACGAAATTAGGCCGATGTAATCGCACTAAATATGCCAGTCATTGCGACTATAGCAGCAGACCTTACTGGCCATCGCAACGTTACAGCAACCCCGCTTAGCTACCCATAATATAATGTTGAGTAATAAATCTAGCCAACGAGCTGTGCCATCAGCGGTTACACCGGTCCTCATGTGTTTTCATTGGCTGTAATCAGTTAAATTGCTGCGTTAAGCGCCATAGTGGAGGGACACTGATTTAAAACACAACCGCAAACCTGTACGTTTATGTGTAACCGAAACACTGCCAGCTATGTTAGCTTACAACACCACCGTCAGTTAGCTAGCCACCAGCTGATCGCACTAGCATCGCAGCGTCTGAAGGACAACTGTCAAGCTAAACGGTGACGTTGGCCTTCAATAAATGCAATGTAAATAAAGAAGCTGGGGTTTGTTTCATTATTAAGATTGGGTACGTAATGTCTGTCTGTACGTTACTGCGGGCATGCTAACATGAGCTTCAGTGTTGCTGTAGTTAAAAACTAACGTTAACGCGAGCCGAGATGCACATTCCTGTCCACGCTAGCTAACGCGCATGCTAGGCTAGCAGCGCAGTGCTAGCTTGCCACTCCGGAGACCACCGTGGTTTTCGTGTATCCGCTATCAACTTACCAGTAAGCAGCAAAATCCTTCGGCTAGATCGTTGAAGATAACCCCCAATGTCAGTTACGTGGGGCACTCCTAGTGTATCCATATGTCACAAACGATGCTTTACTCCAAAAAGTGGTCACTGCTTCCTCTCCTTCCCTCTGGTAGCCATTTTTCCTCAACATCCAAATAAACCAAGCTCGTCCCAGCCAGATCCCAGCGCTGATTTTCCTCCAAACAGCATCCTCCTCTCAGCAACCAACTGAGGCCGCATGAGAAAGACAAACCTGACATCTATTGGATGAATGGAAGAAGGCGCTTCATGAAATGGATTTAAGGGACACAGATGAATTAAATTATTCTTCTTTCTCATATTGGAACAAACAGGATAAACCATAAATGCTGTTTTCATATCATCACACTTTGGTTTTTTTTTGCTTTTCCATTTTTTGAGACATTATTTTTTTTACTCCATAAGCTCATAAAATGTCATGTATTGCTATAGTTTTAAGTTGTACATTTTGTTTAGTTGTACTCTAAATAAAAGGTTGCTTAGTTGCTTAGTTGTCGTTCATTTTATGTTGAATAAACTGTATTTCGATTGAAGAAGATGATACAATTATAATGTTGGTTGTTCTATTGTAAGCGAACAGGTTGCCATCAGCATTATATGTGTTTTCTTGTTTCTGTCTCGCCTTTTTATGTAGTTTATTGTTCTTTTTCTTTTCTTTTTTTCTCTATTATTTTGAAGGAGGTCATTTTAGGGGAGAACATTTAAAAAAAGGGAAGAAAAACATGTAAGATGAACAGTAAATAGGACCTAATGTCTGCATAAATAAAGGAAAAGTACTATTTCGCTTTCACATGTATTAACTGTCTTTCTTTGCACTGTTCTCTTTTATAATGCAAATTCACCAAATAAGATAAGCTTAATGGAAAACTTTCCTCTGCAATGGAAAAGGTTTGATTCTTGCTTGAGGAGCAAGTTCATTCATTAATTTGAGGAAATATGAATTTGCATTGTAGGCAACATTAAGTCTGTGCATGTAATATATATTATAAATACCCAAAGGGTGCTAAACATATCGTTCTTGGTCTTTCATTCTTTATTTAAAGCAAAACAATACAATGCTGATAGCAGAGGATATTGTACAAAAAAGGTGTGGAAAAAATACAAAGTAAGAGAGTAAAACAGTCCAATAACAGTTCATGACATGTTGAATATCTCATTAATGTGTGTGCATTTATGACACATCAACTACATCTAGTTAAAAGGTGAACTCCTGTTTGAAAAACACAAATATATAAAAAATATTTTTAATCAATTACTGGATGAATTCTGTGAAACTCTCCACACTTGTTGCATACAGGTTCAACATTTGAATGAACTTCAACTTGCATCATGTGACCCGTACTCCAGCAAATGGATGATGAGTACAAAATTATCCACAAATATTTGCATTGTTTTTGCGCTGATGAGGCCCAAAGTTGCCCCAAAACATTTGTACCACCGCTTTTTTTTTTTTTAAATCAATTTCTCTCCATTTTGTTGGGTTTATTTTTGATATGTTGGGTAGTCTAGATTATACTTATTCTAGTGGCGGAGGTACCTTTAACACACTGCACAATGTCATTTCAACCTGAACCTTAAATGCATTTTTCTCATTAGTATTTAGTGTGTAGTGGTGGGAAGTAACTAAGTATATTTACTCAAGTAAAGTACTTAAGTACAATTTTGAGGTACATTTTCTACTACCTTCTACTTCTACTCCACTACAATTCAGAGGGAAATATTGTACTTTTTACTCTACTCCATGTATTTGACAGCTTTAGTTACCAGTTGCTTTGCAGATTCAGATTAATAATACAAAATATACTCAACAAAGAAATGATGACATATTATTATGGATAAAGATAAGACTTTGTATAAGTCAACCGGCAGTATATATAGTAAAAAAGCTCCACCTTTACCAGCCACAACATTAAAGTATTGTAAATATAAATACATCAATAATATAATATGCATTATTCTGAAATGGGCCATTCTACATAATGAGTACTTTTACTATTTTTGGTACATTAAGTGTATTTTAATGCTAACACTTTTGTATTTTTACTTAAGTAACATTTTGAATGCAGGACTTGTATTATGTGAGTATTTCTACACTGTGGTATTGCTATTTTTACTTAAGTAAAATATCTGAGTACTTCTACCACCACTGTTAGTGTGTTGCTGTGAGTTCTGGATCAGGCCCGCAGTCTCCGGGTCGACACCACAATCTCTAGTAAGGGGGCACTGGGGTTCAATTCTTCCTAACTTCACCTCTGGCAGAGATCTTACTGATTTGACCCAATAACATTGTAATATCAAGAATGAGGCACTAGGTGACAGCAGTTCTCATTGGAGCATAAAAACACACATTCGATCAAAGCCACTGTGTGAGTGGTTTAGTGTGCTACGAGCAACACAAACCACAAACCACAGCAACCTCAGCCAGTGATACTGATACTTTGATGTCGTACCTGAGTAGTTTTTTGATATGTTTTCCTCATAAGTAAACTCTTTCTAGGTATTTCAAAACTGATTAATTGTCTTTGAATAATAAAATGAAGCAACACACACTGGTTGAACTTTCTACCCACCCCTGTGGAAAAAGTGACTCTTGTCAGTTAGGTCCTTTGTCATCTTCTGTGTCCTGAAGCTATAATCAAAAACAGAATCTATTGTGTTGTTTTAAGGTTTGGGCCTGGAAAGTTTCGTAATTGTGTAAAATTATTATTACTCAATAATCAAATGATGCCATTGCACGTCAGACCTGAAAATCTGCCTTTTATTGGCGGTTGGGGATAGAGTTCATCCATTGTTGCTCAGTCCAGGTTTCTCCCTGGATGAAAAGCTCACTGCTGCAGGGGACAAAGAAATAAAGTCTGCGTTAAGTTTTGATTTCTCTCTTCCCATGCATCAGCCACAGTGGCTACCAGAATTCACTTGCCGCTTTCATATTTTCACCATGTTTCATTTTTGACGGTCACATGCCAGCATCCATAGTTTCGATGATTTGCACGTTAAAAGACATCTAAACTGGGCAAGATTTGACTGAAAAGTAAACTCTTTTTTTTACATCTAGGTGACTTAAACATTGTGTTTTTATGGCCTGCATTACATTGAAATATAGTCATTTAAAGCCCTTATAAGTAGTGTTTAAACATGTCTGACTTTGGCCCCATCCAGCGGTAGTAGTAAACAGACACTGTGGCAGACAGAAATGCATGGCTCTACCCAAGGGACACAGACTGCACCAATTTCCACCAGGATTGTTTCGATTTCTGCAAACTAATAACTGAATCAACGCTTCCCGGCATTGTTCTCAGTAGTAGGAGACGGGCTGTCTGCATCTTCACCCTCGTGACTTTTACATGTAGGCATGCAGCTCGGATTTTTGAAGTATTTGGATGTTGCCATTTCTTTCTTGCTTAACTTTGACATGAACTTTATGCACTGACGGTTTAAGTACAAGTAAGCATCAATCAACATAAAAATTTCAATTGAACTTGTGCAAGATGAAGCGTTTTCTAGGTGACGCTGTACCACCGTGACCCCTGCCTACTGGCGTTGTTAAACTGTAATAGGGCCTTCTAAAGTTGCTGATAGAGTGGTCCCACGGTCTACAAGCGCTGTAGTCTAGACCGACCCCCATTGACTTGTTTATTGTTCAAAATTGCATATTTACACAGGTTTAATCTCTTTACAAATGCTGAGGAGGAAAACCCCAATGATGGAAAAAGATCAAGGCGAGTTTATGGGACAAGTCCAAGATACCAGGCAGAAACACGTCCTCAAGACGGGACACGAAACTGAGTGAGGACTCACTGTGTTACAGCTTCAACTGACCAATATTTAGCTGGTGGCTGGTGGAAATTTTCCGCCCTGGAGCTGATTGAGTAAACACAAAGAAACAACAACTATGCTCCTGTAAACGACACCAGACATCATTGGCCGCACTTCAAACATCTAAAACAAGCCCACACACGAAGCTTACTGTAAGTGTGCAGCACTGATAGACAATGACAGAGAAACGAAACTTTAGGCGTTTACATGGTACTCTATGGAGATATTACTACTGGTACTTGTCAATCATGTAGTAATAAAAAAGGATGTCGTGCATGTGTTTAATGGCCTGTAATCGGTTGATTTTCTCATAAGCAGACAACAATGGTTTAGGTTAAACCGCCATGCGTTTAGTTGCTCTACAGTAGTGATTCACTGAGTGTAAACTAATTTAGTCAGAGAAAGTCAATCCCATTTCCATAGAAAAAGAGAGTGAGACATGACAAGAGTTTCATTTCAACATACATCATTCATCAGAAGAAAAGGAGACCTACTATGACAAACTCAGTCATCTGAAGACATAAATGTTTTTAAAAAAACATTGAAAGATTATCCATCACAGTTTAAATCTTGTTTGTCCTCTAATCTTCTCAAATTCCAAAAATAGTGTGGGAGCTTCACAGGTGCATAACAAGACTAGACATTATCTACTTTCGCTCTGAGTGTGCCGGGCTCCATTCCAGATGTACATCCTGCATGCTGTTCAGTTTTCATGTAGACATAACTTGCTGTTGTGTCTTCCACTGACCTTGAAAACTTCTTGAAGGCTAAAATCCAGCAGGATGGGAGAGATGTACCTTTATTCTGATTTCCATTTGAACTGGAACTTAAATTGTCATTATCCAGCTAAAGACATTGCATGAGCTGCTAACTGATACCAGAGGAACAGTTAAAAGTTTAGAAAAATATGTTTGCTTTCTTGCTGATGGTTGGATGAGAAGATTGATACCACTCTTGTGTATACCCGCTGAATATGAAGCTGGAGCCGGGAGACGGTTAGCTTAGCTTAGCATAAAGCCTGGAAACAGGGGGAAACAGCTAGCATGGCTAATAAACAACATAACAAGTTGATGTCAATCAATCAATCTTCTCATCTAACTCTTGGCAAGAAAGCAAATAATGCTTAATATAATAATAAAACTACCAAAATATCAAACTATTCTTTTAAAACTTGACATCCATTGCCACTTGCTGGGTCAGATGTGACTGGTAACTGACTGAAAGCAACAAAACAATTGCCAAATTTCACATTTGGTCACATGAAAGGAAAGTACTTAACCCCTGACCTTGCAGCACCAGTATCCAAGAACAGTGGTTCCCAATTGGGGTTGAAAAAATATATTTCTGCTACATAAAAAGCCTGTGACGATGGGCTGCAAACAGACATCGTGTTCCTGATTTTGTCTCTTTTGCACATTCAACTCTGCAGGGATGTTTGGCTGCCAGTGGTACATCTGCTAAAAGGCATATAAACCAATTGTCTGCACATACAAACACAATCATGGCTGCAGTTACACTGTCACCCTCCCATGCTCTCAGCCCCGCAACAGCACAGTTTGAAATCCTCTGAGCTGAGTTTTGATTTCTTGTCAAATGGTTTGGCTGGTTTCCCTTAAATTTCTTCTTGCCTGCTTCCCTTTTGTTCCAGACCTATTTTATAGGGACTTAACCTTGATGTGATTGTCTGTCCCTGCTTTCGTGAAAATCACGTGGTTCCCCAGACTTGTTTACACTCCCATTTCTGCCTTTTTCCCCAGTGTGAGAATTGTATTCAAGGAGGGCTGATCGTGACAGCAGAGAAGGTTGTTGTCCTCGGGGTGTGAGCGGTAAATGCATCCATGGATCAGGCCACAATAAAGAACATTGTGAAAACACTGTTGTATGTAGACGTAGAGGTAGGTCACTTTTCTGTTGAATATGTTAAAGCTCCACTTATTTTTCAACACCAAATCAAATGACTATAGCTAATGTGAAAGGGGTGAATTCACACAGGATCACACCCATCACTGGACTCTGTGCTCAGCTCTCTGCAGCTTTTCATCCTCTTTTAACTTATTGTCTTGGTTTTATGGAACATTTACTGTGTGGTTCAGCATTTGCGCTCTTATCAGCCCTCGTTCCAGCAGCAACAGGCACCTGTTTCCAGCAAACAAGCTCTGATAAACCCACCGTACGCTACCTGCCCAGCACCAAACAACACACAGACAAAGTCAGCAATTAGCTGATTCCTTAGCACCTTGCAGCTAAAGAGCCACTTATTTTTTTCAAGAGTTGGTGAGACTAAGCCAGAATATATAGCAGAATATTGGACTTGCATTTATCAGGTAAACAGAGACACAGCCCCAAATGAAGGCTGACGTTGCTCTGTGGCAGCATCAATCTTTTCTTTCTTCCACAGATTTGATCAGATTCAATATCTCAGTTTGCCGGTCAGTGATTTACTCATTTCTCCGCAAAAGAGCTGCATGAGTCAGTACTAGTGTCACGGGGAAAAGTAAGATGGTGGGAGGGAATGAGGATAATTAAGGTAATTTTAGTCCTTTCCTTGATCCTGCAAAGGTGAACAAAACTGTCATGTTGAAACTCAAAACTGTGGTTCTCAGCCGGTCGTCCATCAGAAATCGTCTGTGGAACGTACATTGGCTGAAACAGAACTTGATTTTTCCAAACGTTTTTATTAGAAACAGAGCCAAAGAACGAAACAGGTGACGAGCAAAGTCAAATTTAAGTAAGTGAACGTGCTTCGATCCAAACGTTCACTTAGTTCTGCTCTGAGACATCCAGTTTCACATCGTTACACCCCATTTACAATAAATCTACAATCACACCGCCTCGTGTGGTATGTTGACATAACTGTAACTGTAACATGACTGTTCAGGTAGCATCGGATTGCTGGATGCATGAGAGGACCTCAAGCCCTGCGGCTCTGTCTGGACTAAATTAGTTTGAGTGTCTAGATGACTGTTTAGGAAGTCAGAAATATAAATGGGGCAATGAGGGAAGGATGTTTTAATAAGCACTTTAATAAACGTTGCAATGCACTCCATTTTTAGAAGTAATGTTTTAAAGATTTTAATATCTGGCAAAGATTGAGTTTTGTAATTTAATATCTCTAACTATTTACCACGTGGATGGTGGAGGTCTCAACATGTCATGCTAAGCTGCATGCTTAATTGCCGTTTTAGTTGGATGTGCAAGTTAATCTCTCAGCAGTATTTATTATAGAAACCTCCAGTGGTTTGCTATCGTATGACTTTCACACTGCTCAGAATTTCTTCAAGATAAATAATTACACTATGCTGCTCAGCTATGACTCAACTATTGCTCTATGGGTCAAGCATAAAAGAAGCCATGAAACCCACTTGTCAGCGTGTCATTTCTTTGTAATTTCAGTTCTCTTTTTCATTTTACTGCAGCTTCCCCCTGAGCAGAATGAATACACTGACCGTTACTATTAACCTATACTGGTATGTTAATGGAGAAGGTCAGCATTATGGCATTAAGTCTGAGTAATTTCAGGACATAAAGTGATATTTTCTCAGCATGACAAAATGACACATGATCAGAGGTTAAAGACACTCTCTGTCTGTATGTTAAAGGAATAGTTCGACATTTTGAGAAATGCGCTTATTCGCTTTCTTGACGCTGGTTGCCTGGCAACCTCACAACGACGACAAGACTCCAGGAAGTTACTGCGCCCGTTAAAGAAATAGTCCCAAACGTAACCCCCTCTGTAAAATCACGTGTTGTTTTTACACTACGAGATATAGCGTGTTTATTATTGAGCTTTAGAGGTGCTTTTAGAAGGATTTTGTTTCCGCTGGGCAGACCCATGCTAGCTGTCCCCCCCTGTTTCCAGTCTTTGTGCTAAGCTAAACTAACTGGCCACTGGCGGTAGCTTCATATTCATCTGACAGACATGTGGTTGATATCAATCTTCTCATCGCACTCTCTAAAAACCTCTAAAAACAAATACGTATAATTCCCAAAATGTTGAACTATTGCTTTGTGAAAAGGATATAAATTCATCTTGGATGAGTGCACATTGTCTACGGAGACATTGGAAACAGACCATGGCTGTAAGACAGGAAACCAAGCCAAATTAGTAGACAGAGCTTCCTGTGAAATAAGTTTATCCTCACATGTCCCTTCCCTCAGGATGTTATAAATGATTGCATCACTCTTGGCAAAACTTATGCTTCTTGCGGGAAAAGTTTCTCTCCTGTTGCTCAACAACTCCCACACTCACAGATTGCAATCTAGCACTTGGATGCATGAACATTACATGCATAAACACTCACACAGACACCCTCCACGCAAACTTAAGTGCTGCCAGTTAAGCACTCCTTGAAAAATCCCCAAACCACACTGTCACCGCACTGATATACGTTTATGAAATGTGGGATTAGTACTGAAAAGACAAGATAGATAAAGACTGAGATGAAGATATCTTGGTTGACAGTACGAACAACCTTCCACTTCCGACATAGGCCTCTAACTACTGTTAGATTGACATATTGGACATTTGCCTTTTAATTTCAGGTAACAGATATGATGCAGCTGCACAACCACAGATGCACCTTTCAAACCTGCAAGTGACAGTTTCTAGTGACTACTTTCAGCTCAGTGCTTACGTGGCTGAACGTAGCTGACACTTCACTGCTTAAAGTGCAGATACTTGTACTGTCTCCTGGACATGCAAATGGCAACTGCGTTCATCATTTAAACTTTCAGTTCTATTACTTTTATCTCTTTAGGCCTTCACACATTGGGGACGAAAATGCGAAATACTCGACTACAAATATTAACTCTACTAAATCCAAAAGTAAACTAATCTATTCACTATCCTGCATCTGGTAGTGCTGCTCCACACGGTGTCCTTGAGTTCATTGTCTTTATAATTTTTGTGCCCTTTGTCATATAATACAGGGTGATGAGAAACACAAACAATCAACAGGTCCGGAGTTGTGATGTGACGTCTGTTCTGCACAACGTGATTGATTGATGCCTTTATTCGGCGTGCAAAAGCTCCGAAAAATTGACCTTGTTCCAAACAAACCATTGATTTTTGCGCCGTGTAATAGTCACGTTCTGTGTGGAAGTACAAATGACAAAAACAACAGTTCGAAAAAATAAATTGACGTGCAAATAAATTTCACTTCAAGTGACACTTCAGCTCCTTTCAGAGCTGACACTTAAACTAACACTCATTAATTGCTTCAACTTATGTACTCTACTTTTTAAAATTTGCACTAGTGGGAATTATGCAACATTTGCTGTAATGCATCCTTGCAATTCATTGGATAGCAAAACAGAGAAATGCAGAGATTTTGAATGTTGGCACAAAATATTGGCAGCTAATGCACAGTAAAACATACAAAACATACAGTAGTTAGTTTAATTAATGCTTGTGCAAATGAATGGACTGTCTCATTGTAATGCATGTATGGGTTGTATGAAGCATGAAAGGTATTTCCATGGCAAGATATAGATTCGCCTCAGGGAATCATCTGAAAAGGCACACAGGAGGATTTTGGCAAGAAAACAAAAGATAGAGGAGGAGTGAAGTGGTAATTGACCGGGCACGTGCGAGTCTGGTGCCAACTTTCTCCCATTTCCAGTCAATCAGCAGAGATTACACTTTCACTTTCTCTTAAATCGCTATAAATGCACCTGCAGCTCTCCTCCTTACAGCAACACCTTCACACTCCTGAAGAGACTCGCTGAAGCAGCCAACCTGAGCTCAGACCTACGAAGAAAGAAAACGGAGACATGGCCTCTCGAGTTGCAGTTCTGCTCTTTCTGGGTGTCATCTGTGTTGGGTTCGCAGCAGGTGAGACGCATGCTCGCATTGCATTAGCGGTAAAACTGATTCATATTTCTAAATGCTTTCAGTGCAGGTGTAAGGTGCATTTGATCTTTCAGATTGAAACTCTCAAACCAAATTTTTTATTTAAACGTCTTAGTGCACATGTACAGAGTGCATTTTAAAACTAAAAAATGATCTGCATGACATGCACAATTAACACAGTATTATTTGTTCCTCTTCCTGCAGCTGAGATTGTGGTGGACTGCTGTCTGAAGACCAGTGAGAAGCGTTTGCCGCTCCATATCCTTGTAAGCTACAGCATTCAGGAAGCTGGGAAGGGATGCGAAATCAGTGCTACTGCGTAAGTGGCAACCACGTGTACAATACTTACGTGTATTCATTAGGCAAAGGAAAGGTCTTTCTTCAGATCCTTTGCTGAATGGTTACAGCAGCTGATGTATCTTATGTTGTGCTATATCCTAATTCAGTAAGGTTAATGAAAGTGGATGTGGGGTTTTTTGTAGTCTGCCGACTAATCTCACTTCTCTGTCTCTCATCTGCTTTTTCAGGTTCATTACCAAGGTTGGAAGGACACTGTGCGTCTCCCACCCCAACGAGCAAGCTTGGGTGAAAGGTCACATTGATCACCTGGACAAGAAAAGACAAAGAAACTAATAAATCAGGTAAATTATGAAAAAAACCCACACTGTATATCCTCCTTTTTGGGGGGCTGAGCTTTAAAACCACCTAAAGGTTTCTTGCACCTTTTTATTTTGTCCCAAAGAGTTTCACTTTAAAAGCTTCAGCCTTGCACTGACTTATCACTGCACTTAATTTTTTGTTTGCAGGTGTAAAGAGGAATGGACGAAGATCAAGAAGTACCGAGTCTCAGAGGAAGATCGAATAGTTTGAGAAGATCAGATCTATAAGACCACAGAGGAATCATCACTTCATCTTATTTATGATGATATATTGTATGAGCCTTCCTGCCAGTGAATCACACAGTGACTAAATGTACAGTTCTGTGTTTGTTTCTTCTCATTTGTGGTGACTGTAGTGTAAAACCTAATCTCTTTCCTTTTTATTATCCCTGTGAGTGAAATGTACTATAGAAACAGAAAGATTTGCCTGGACTTGCCAAAAGGCAGTTACAGTTACAATGAAACCCTGTTTTTTTTTTTTGTTGTTTGTGTTTTATTCCAAAGAATGTGAGGTGCTTTCACTAAATGACGTTTGACAAGCTGTGTTTATCTTTTATGATCATGTTCTAAAATTTCAGTGAATTTACGGCGCAGTTTTTGTGATAACTTGTGCCAAAACTATTGTTGACAGTTATTCTAAAATAAAGTGTGGTATTATTTTTTAACTTCTAGTTGCCGCCTTTCATATGACTGCATCCTCTGCACAGGATTTCACTAGAGTTTCTCTAACATGTATGAGAAGATAAAACACATATCAATCAATCAAAATGTATTCATATAGCACCTTTCAAACAAATCAAATGCAATTCAAAATGCTTTACAAGCGATTGACAAAACGTAGGATGTTAAAAATGGATTTAGAGACTAATGCACACCAAAACAACCAAAGAAAAGCATAAAAGATAATATCATGAATCTTGTTTTTCCAACCTTAAATAGATGCATGCACTTTTTCCATCAGTGCTATCTTAATTATTACAGTTTATACACTTTCAATCAGAGACACTTACAATAATAATAATAAGAAGAAACTTTAGTTGTATAGCACCTTTCAAAACAATGTTACAAAGTGCTTTACAAAGGAAAAACAAAATTAAAACAAATCTGCTCTTAAGCAGAGATCCAGCATATAAAAGTACAGTGAATAAAACAGAATAAAATACCCATGATACGAAGCACCTTGGTAGCCAAGTGGTACAGTACATTACAGCTGGTGAGCTTTGTTGTTAAAAAATACCCATAATACAATAAATAAACCCACATTACAAGCGAATGTGGTGTTGGCATGAGCATATCAACAGAGTAATAGTGAAATAGTGACTTGTATGAATATGACTGGATGTTACTCGTCACCTGGACAGCTATTGCAAATGGTGAACTACCACTATGTAGCTAATGGCTCCACTAACTGTACTGTAGGAATCATAATGTTGAAAGTAAAATAAACATCTCAACTCAAGGTTCACTTGCTTGTTCTGGAGCTTTCGGCCATCTCACACGGTCTTCAGCAGCAGATAATTTTAGATAGTTTGCTCACTTACTCATCAGAACTAGAGATGTTCAAACTTCCCTTGATTCTGAGCTTTACGTCTGCCAATGAAGACTGTGTGATATGGTCAAAAGCCCTGAAAAAGGCAAGTAAGGGGATCTTGAGTTTCACATAAACATAAACATAACTTTAGCAATTTTCCCAGCACTATTAATAAGTGGTGGATTTCATCAAATTGTTTGTTTTAATTAGAAACTTATGTCGTGTTGTGACTCACTTTCACTGTGTTGTTTGCCACTTGCAGTGTTTTTTAAAATTACTTCATTTGAGAACAGTGCATATTAATAACTTTTCTCAAAATAGAGTTGTCTGTTGTCAAAGTGGTTAAAGATGTTTACTTTATTTGCTCTCGCCCCCATGGTTCTTTTTCTTGTCCAGCGCAGCAACAGTTGTCTCTCTGCTGTGAGTGTCAGCAAAGTAGAGGCCACCTGCAGGAAATACATGATGCTCATGCAACCAAATGAGAATAAGCTTTTCACTGAAAGCTCGAACCTCAGTTTGACAACAGGAAGTCCGTCCGACTTCATTTGACCTTCTCACGACAGGACCAAGAACAAGGCTCTTAGTGTCCGAGAACATCCTGTGAAGTTTCCCATAATACATGTGTGGTTGCACTAGGCCACCACAGACCACCCAAAAATAACACAACTTCCTGAGCATTATTTACCCGGGACAGATGTCCTTTTTAAGCTAAACACAGCAAAATGCCCTGCAAAGTACCAAAGGTAAAAGTACTCATTCCTTTCAGAGTGTTATAGTAATATATATATTATTATATATATCACAATATATTATTGGATTATTATGATTTATTCATTGTCTACTATTGTGGTTGAGGTGGAGCTAATTTTAACAACTTTATATACTATTGGTTCATTTAATCTATAGAGATGCTTCATATTTTAAAAGCTCATTGTATATTTTGTTTGTAAAACCTTAATACTGTCAAATAAACGTAAGTAAAAGACATAAAGTTGCAGTAAGTAAAGTACTGCAGAAATTAACAGCACGATGGGTCCTCCCCAAATATTGAATGTTGTAAAGGGACAGGCGTCCTAAATCCCTAGTGGGAATCACTGCTAACATTAGCAAGCTAAGCTAACTAGCTTCCACTTTATGAGTTGGAGCTAGTTTGCCTAGCTTGCTAGCTTCAACCTTCCGAGTGGAATACGAATTTAACAGCACGATGGGTCCTCCCCAAATGTCAAATGTTGTAAAGGGACAGGCGTCCTAAATCCCTAACCGTACATAACCAATGCTATTTGTGCTTTTTTAGAAAAGCTGGAGAAAAGTCTCGTATCAACATTGTGATCAACATCAACACAAGTTGCCAAAAAATATTTTGTAGGTTTCAATTAATTCAAATTAACTTCAAATAATTTGCTTGAAGCAAGCTGCATGACCAATGAACTTCTTGAACCTTGATCTTCACAAGACTGTACGTTGGCATGTTAGGACAGCGATTATTGTAGACAAAAATGTTCTATTAAACATTTGTCTTCAAAGGCACCTCAGGCAAGGTAAAACATGCCCTTTCCTGTCAGTCCAGGGTGCAGACATGCTCACTCCCATAGCACTTAGCTGCATACTGCCCTTGGACAAGGATTTTGTCTGAATGCCAGATTGTCCTCTGCAAGTAATACTTCAGGTTCAACAACTTTTTTTATTTTCCTGTAATCGCTGCAGCAGGGAAAGTCCAAAAGAGTAAATACTGCAGACTGAGCTGGCAAACATCCAACTAGGGATTTACAAGAAAGTGAATCTTTCTCTGTAAATGCACCATTGGCACTAAACAGCGTGTGACTGAGCACGGTTAAATATGTGTGCCTGAGGATGCAATAAGGCAGATATGGTAGTTCATATGATAGCGTACAAATTAAATATTGGTTAATTTTATGTCAATATAAAGAGACCACAGCTCAACTGTTTTCAACTTCCTCAATCCAGTAAGTGGGGAAGAGAAAATGGTTCTTATGGTGATGTGGTGGTATCGGTTTCATTGGAATCAGTGTTTTTCCAGAGAGGTGTCACTCATCTTTAACATGGAAATAAATGAACAAAGGAAGTAGGTTTTGAGTTGATTTATTTCTGGTTAAATGTGGAAATGAAAAATACAGCAGAACCAGAAAGTATAGATATACAATAACAGCATCCTATGTACTGTGATTATAGCAGAATCTCATCATGTGTCAAGTTTTCTCATCTTTTTATTTTGTTATTTTACTGGATGATAAAACAAAAATTATTTTAAATCTGCTGCTGCCGCCCAAATCCCAAATACTAGAGCTGCTTAATATTGTATATCCAATGTGCTGTATTGCACATTAAAATTGATTCTACAAACTCATATTACTGTTGCACACCTGAGTTACAGTACAGTTGCACTACTGTTGCATAACAGACTCTTATTGTACAGTTTTGTAATTGTTATATAATCTTTTTTTAATATTTAGCCAAGTGTCTTTCGCCGGCACTGTTTGTGTACCAAAGTTCATTTTTTTAACCCTCCCGTTGTTCTCGGGTCAGTGTGACCCGCCACTGTGTTTACCCCTAGAGAAAAATCCCATACATGTACATGGCTTTTCCTAGATTGACCCCGAAATTAGAAAAGTGAATGTTGCCTTTATTTGTTATATTTTCCTTTTAATTTTCACCCGTGCTTCCCTGGTTGTGAACAGTGAGCGTTTGGGTATGGATTTAAAAATCCATTGCTAGTGTCAAAATTAAATGATCAAGATGACATTAGGGACTGTACAAAAATGATTGGTGTGAGGAGGGGGGTTGGACATTATGTTTCACTTTTTAAAAAAAGCAAGACCCTCCACAGCGTAATTAATATTTCATGTGGACCCCCACATGACTGCAGCCTCCCCAACATTTTTTGAAATAAAATATACATCTAGAGAGAGAAAAAACAATAAAAGACCCTCCTCTGCTCTCCCAAAAAAGTCAGACTCTCCCTCCCCATTTTCGGACCCCCCCCCCTTTTTCTAATAATTTTTGTACAGTCTCTCTCTTCACATTAATCCACATCGCTGTACTTAATTTCATGCTATGATAAAGTTAATATTTCAGTATTTTAAAAAAACCACCATATTTCCCTAACCTTTACCCGAGTGTTGTGAGTGCCTAAATACAACCATAAACAAGTTCAGTCATGCTTTCGTCACTACGAGCGGATATTGTAAT
Source organism: Maccullochella peelii (assembly GCA_002120245.1). NCBI lineage: Eukaryota > Metazoa > Chordata > Actinopteri > Centrarchiformes > Percichthyidae > Maccullochella > Maccullochella peelii. The sequence continues at coordinate 8,997 of LKNJ01003102.1, read as the reverse complement.
ACAAGAGTGGATATTGTAGGAAAACAAATAATAAAGTATGTTTTCGGTGAACATTTTGCAGACATATGAACGTTCATTACAAATGTTTCCTCATTTTTTGGGTAAAAAAACGTAATTGAGGTGACATTACGTTTCAAATAAATGTAATTTCTGGCATATTTAAGTTTTCCTACATAAATAAAAATTGGGTCCTTCCTTGACTAGTTGACATTTTGGAGACAAGAAGCCATCAGCGATGTGCAGATTATTCAAGGAATCCCTGGAATGCTTGTTTCGTGCAAGGATCAAAGCCACCTTTTGGATTTTATAAGAACTGTTCAGTTGAAGCATTACCTCAATTTAATTTTGTTTAACCATTTTGCGTATGGGATACCTAATAGAATACCATCATCGTCAAAACTATGGTGAGTTCAATTATGTTTGCAGCTGACAAGTAAAAGGAGAACTAGATTTTCCTGAGAACTGAGTCCAAGTACAGTATTAGTTTAGTTCCATATACAGTAAAACAAATGGACTTCTTCATTCATACTGCTGTTGAAACTTTAATAGCTCTGCTAGAAAAATCTTTTCAGTCTAAACATCTGGATTGTGATAGCTTTTCCATGACTTCAAAAAAACCCAAAAAATAATGGGAAATGTAGCACTGAACATATGTTTATCATGTAAGGCGAGATTTAAAACGCTGTACGCCCCACAGTGAAAAGAGGACACTTGAGTATTTTCTTAAAAAATACGTTCAGTGGAAGCCAAAAATATTCCTAAAAGCTCCAATGGGGCACATAAAAACAAGGTCATGGTCATCTAATAAAATCTTTTTTTAGGCTTTTCTACAAAGAAAGAATTTGAGATACATAGTGCAAGACTCAGAGCCAGATATGCCTGTATAATGATTATATTTCTGTTTCCCTGCTTCTGTTAAAGTGTAAACATTGATCAGTGGTTCTCTAAGGGTTAAATCACTAACTGCTGGCGTTTGTTCAGAGATTAGAGAAGTGCTCTGGTGGCCAGGAGGTGGCTTGACTCAAAGTGTGACAGGCTGTTCCTGTTACATTAGAAGTGGTGGGAACTGAAATAAGAGCTGATAAGAGATATACAAGAAGAGGGTTTGTTTTCCCAGTTGGGAGGGGGTCACCGCTTATGTTTTGACTTGTTTGATCTTTTCAGTTCGTGATGGAGGGACTGGCAAGTGGACTGAAAATGAAAAGTGAAACCAAGTGGACACTGTCTGCTCACAGTATATAAGGGCTGCCCGACCAGACAGAGGCAGTCACCTCACTTCCTTTGCCACTGTAAAGTGCTGAAAGCAAGAGCAGGCTCATCATCAGCCAATCAGCCTCCAGAAAGCCAAAGAGACGACCTCGCCAGCTCAGTGACCAGACATGTCTCCGTGGGGTGATGCCAAGCTCTTCTTCTGCATCCTCTTTGTCACCTGCTGCTGCACAGGTGAGTTATTTTCAGGCATCCTCATCATCAAACTCTAACACTAATGCTTTTATCTGTCACTGCCAAACCAATCTTTTTGAGCTGAACAAAAAAAGATAACAGGATGTAATTCATCTGAACAAATCCACCTGGAACGGCTCCAATCAGGTTTACCAAGTGAGCAGGGAAAAAAAGAGGACATTCTTAAATGGGGCTATGTTTGAGGTTTAAATTCAGCAGTTTGCATTTGGTGTCTTCAAGTTGTTCTTCTTATTTCTCTAGTCTGAGAGAGCTTTACAATCTGTAGTCTGTAGGGCATACGACACCCTCTATCATTAGACTCTTGATCCAGATATGGAAATCCATGAAAAAGAACCCTTTAAGAGGACGAAAAAAGCAGACAAAAGTAGCCTAAACAGTATGACAAATGACAATTGCTTGTGAATTGCTCCTGGTGCTCTTCAAAATAAAAGCACATGGATCAATAGAATGGACAAAAAACGAGAAGCGTTGCATCACAGGGAGTATTTGTATGTATCTGTTTGTATAATATCTGCATATAAATGCAGCCTAACCCTAAATAGAGAGAGCGTTTTCTTCGTGCAGGGTGTGCTGCTGGTATTCCCCTCTCCTACTGTGCTAGTTTGTAGTTGAAAGTTAAAGGCTAACTGCTGGAAATCCCAGTCAAGTGACAAAAGTCAATGAGGCAACTTTTGTTATGTCAGTGACTCAGAGCTGTGTGTGTATGGGAGTGTTTAGTTGTGATGTGTGTATGATGCATCCCGAGTAAAGATTAGCTACCCCTAAGCAAAGCTCTTAATCATTGATTTGCTCCATGAATTTCCTATTTTATTGTACTTTTGTTCCAAAATCTTTATTGCTTACTAGAGCTTTTAGAGTGTCAAGATTTCATAGAGCCAGGGATCTTTCTTATACAGCACTTTATTGCAAGAGTGCAAACATTGAATTTAAATGAAATACTACATATGCTGAGGGATTTTTAAAAGGAAAACTTGAAATGAAAACAGCTCCGTAGATCTACGGCTCCACTCCACTGCTAATAAATCCTATGTCACCTGATACATCCTTTTAAATTTTAACCAGATGTCCGTATTGTGTTCCTGTTATAAAGCCTCTCCGCTCAAGCGTTTGATGGGCTGAAAGGTACCAGCCTGCCACACCCCATCCATCTTTCACCCATGCACACACAGAACAGCTTCATAAACAAACTTCTGTTTTGCAGTAGATCTGATTTGCACTTAAGGGATTGGTGGTGATTTATCATGCACTTTATTTAGCTTTTCTTGTGTTTAATTTGATTTGTTTTTTGTAACAAAAATCCTGTGAGTGAATCGAGTCGTGACTTGAATTGAACTGCGTATAATTACAGTGATGAAAACTCTCTGCAGCCATCAAAAGAAGGTGGTTGTAAAAGGTTGTAATTTCCCTCTTAATGAAGATCAGCTATAGTCAGTGTTGTATATTGCCTACAAGGGATTCCAATACTGACATGCATCAAAAACTTCTCAAACCACCACCGCAGTATGTTCCAGTCAGTCATCATTTAGCAAAAATATGGCTAAACTTGTTCCAAAGCTTTGCGGAGGGTGATAGCACCACACGGGCGCCTATACGTGTATTTGGTCGCATTGTGGTGATATGATGAGCGTTGGGGACATCCTGAGCATATAGATGGACAGTGGAGAAGTGGATTACCCTGCAGTGGTGGTTTGAGACATTTCTGTAGACATTTTGATATGCAGTGTCAGCTGTGAAAACTTCTCATTATTTAAATTTTACAGTCAATTCTCACTGACATGAATTCAAGCGGTTGAAATCTGAAATTTTATCGCCTCCAGCGGGTGATACTTGTTTATTTGGTTTATGCTGAACTGATCTGATCTTCTCTCTCTTACAGTGACACTGGCGCAGATACCCATAGACTGCTGCTTGATGGTCAAAAACAAGCCAATTGAAAAATCTGCTATTGCAGACTACCGTCAACAGATCAAGGGCCAGGGCTGCGCTCTCAATGCCATGATGTAAGTTGATGTGGTGTGAGGTGGATGGGACTCAGGATGCACAAACGCGCTCTAATTCTTTGCAAGTTATCACATTCTCACCCTGACCTGGATGATTTGGTGCTTTTGCAGTTTGGTGACCAGGCGTGGCATAAAACTCTGTGTGCCTGATGACCAACCGTGGGTCCAAGTGGTGGTGAAGCATGTGGATTCCCTCAAGAACCACTGCAAGAAATACAACTACAAGGTATCTTGTCTTTAGATATTGTGTTGCACTTTAAAAGGGCATCGTGTTAAATAAGTTTGTTGTATTAAATGCCACGCTAAAATCAGATATCGCTCAAAACTTCAACCAAAGCGTGATTGGTCAATACTACTCGAACGCCAAACGGAAACCAGAACGCTTCCGATACCAAAACCCAGATTCTGCATTTATATGCAGATATTATACAAACAGCTCCCTGCGATGCAACGCTTCTCGTTTTTTGTCCATTCTATCGATCCATGTGCTTTTATTTTGAAGAGCACCAGGAGCTTTCTTTTCTGGTCCTTTAATGTAAAGCAATTCACAAGCAAGAGTTCTTCCAGGAACTCCTGCTTGTTGAGCACACAGTATGTCAAGTAGCTCTCATTGTTTTGGGGCAGGAGCTTCAGTTTGAAGCAGTCATGAAGTAACTCTAAATATTTGTGTGTCTGCAGGGCAACCGCTGCACTGGAGTGATTCGTGAGTAAACTGACAGCGAACTGTGACCCCTCCAGCAACAGCAAGAGAGTGGACCACTGCAAGTCAGGGATAAGACGGGGTGGATCAAACCAATAAATAAATAGATTTTATAAGGATAATCATGATGATAGTGATTCCTCTTATTATTAAAGACAATTTTATCATTGCATTTTATAAAATTGTGTTTAAGCTGCAATGAAAATAAAACATTTTGAAGGATTTTTATATTTTTTTAGTATTTGTGTTTTAATAGCTCAAGGAAGAAATATCAAAGTGTAAAATGTGAATGTTTGTAAGAGTGTGTTCACCAAGCTAAACTCTGAACAACTGAACTACTCAGGCAACAGCAGGTCTTTTGTTGTATGCATTTCTTTGATTGTTGACCTTTTTCAAAATAAAACCTTGTTTTTCCAAATCATGATCATGCGTATCCTTCTTAAATGATCTTGGTTTTTCTTGTGGTTTTCTTTGAATCCCACCACTGCGGCAAAAAAATATCTAAACCTAAATCACTTTTAGGTTTGGTTTGTTAAAGGTTTACACTGTAATCATAACATGAGGTTTGAGTTTCAGTAAGCTGTCATCCTGCGAGTGGAAACCTTTTTTTGGATTTTATTGGTAAGAAATAATGAAATCAGCCCACACACTTCCTCCCAATTATTTTATGTTCAGCTTCCAAACATAAGGAACCAAACATCAACATAATAGCCATAAATCTGAATGGATTAAAGGCTGAATAACACAAAAGGACCTCAGATCAGTTTATTCAGAAGAAGACAATAATAAAATGGAACTACATGAGCAAACAACTGCTCCTAACATGCCTGCTGTAAACACACTATAACTCAGTGGTTCCCAAACTTTTTCGTCTGACGCACACCCACAGCCCTGTCAGATTAACCCCTTCATCAACACTACCATTTATTCCAACTGTTTATCCATTTCTTTTAGCTATTTCACCATTTACTCATTCCTTTAAGTTAACTTTTATTTCATCCACAGGTGTCATTTCCACTGGGGACACTTGGCCGATTTTGTCAACATCACTTTTTAAATTAATTGTAATTAATTTGTTACAAAATGTTCTGAAACGTAGCTTGCACCAAGCAATGTTAACTAACAAATGAGAACACTTTGAGAAAGGTTTATTTGCACAATAAGAAAAACATACAATGAAATGTAATTGTTTGAGTATTTTTGTATTGTCGACTCTGTAGTAGCTTTTTATGCGCCGTTATGCACATTTTTTCAAATCGCATATGTTGAAGACTGTTTAAAAAATGTTTTTTCATCTGAGCCCTTATGTTCCCACCACTTTTCAACACAAAGTGACGCCCTTGTACTCCATCACTGTTTCAACGTCTCTGCTCGCCTGCTAGCTAGTTTTCAGGCATTCTCAGGTGTTACACCTGACTCAATATGTGGATGTATGTTTAATTTAAATTGTCGTTTTTCACTTTTTCTAATTAGTTGAGCTACTCCACAATCTTTCCACGTAACCCCGAGCAACTACAGAAGTACTCCCTGAGGTAGAAGTACCCCTAGTTGGGAATCACTGCTCTACAGAACACTTTGGGAAACAGAAGCCACAACCTTTTTTTGTATGCTGTTTTCATGGTTCACATTTTCCATTGCATATTTCATTATACAAAAGCAAAGTTTGAATTCGCAAGTCCCTCAGATTGGGCCAACAGAACATTCCCGAATTTTGTAGGGTTGAACATTTTTGATGGTCCAGCCATGCCATCATCAGGTCAAACTTTCACTTTGTCCAAACTTTGGTTTACGACCAAATACCTGCAAAGCTAATCTCACCCCCATCTACATCAGCTAAACTTTTATTAGGGACCCCAGGGTGCATATTTGCTCCCTTATCAAGAATCTTTGACGAACTCCCAATAAACTGCTGAGTTTATGATGTTTGTTTCAGCAATTGCGCCACCAATTAATGTGAACGCATTAGAGAATTTTTTACAGTAATATTTGACTTTAGAAACAATCTACGGTTCACTAACACTTTTTCTAGCTATGATTTTTATGCAGTGTTTTTACTTTGGACACTCGCTACCTTCTATCATGAATGAATGAATATATGAATTTAGGTTTACGTTTCCAGGGACAAATTTCCTGAAATGTTGCATTAGTTTGTAGACTTAAACTAACAGGTTTTGGCCTTACTGTTATGGTTGTTGGAGGCAGTAGCAGGAGCTTGTGAGTGAAGCCCATCCTTAGTGAACAGAATTTTTTTTATAAAAGACCCAGCAGATCCAGTTTGTCTGAGCTTTTGTGGCTGTTGAAATGCTGCTGAGCTGACGTCTTTTGTGAGCTTACACAACCCTCCTTTCATAGTAACTTAAAACCTTGACAAACTTATTGGGCATTTCTGTTGAGGTGGTTTTGTATATACAACATACAGAAAAGGAGATGAATGTGGAGAAGCTGCTTAATGTACCGTCAACTTGATATTTGGAGAAAAGTGTCACTCGCTCAAGTAAACAGTAGACCTATTTATCCAGGTAATCTCTAATTTGAGAAGTTAAAAGGTGGTGTTAAAAACGGAGTCTCACCCATTCACCTTTTAATCCTTCTATAAACTCCCTGGATAAATAAAGGATTAGATTCCACAATTTGGGTAGTTGGCAGAGCCACTTGTCTACAGTCAAAAGTGTTTTGTTTGTTCAAATTTCAAGAGCACAAGAAGAATCCAAGAAAGAAGTTCCAGGATATTAGCGGAAACATTTCAAATGAAGATTACCAGGAAATAAATATAACAAAGATGAGGGGGTTCATATGAATGCAATGGAACAAAGGAGTGTATGTATGTCACCTCCTTGAACTCCTCAAATATCAGCAGCGCTACTCTAAAACAGTACAATAACGTCCACATGTTGCCAAATCCCTCAGCCCACTCACAGGTGTGACAGGCCCCTCTGAATGATGGAATGTGCAACTCACTTTATGGATTTCATACGTCTTCACTATTCAGGGGAATCTAATGTAGTTCCTTGCGAAGAATGCATTAAAGATACAATTCACAGAACTGTGAATGAGATAAGGCAGGTTTAGACATGTGTCTGCAAGGATTTGTAGAAGTATTACAAGCAATATGATGCATTTTTTGCAAACAAACCCAAATGTGGTCAGATCTATTAAATTAAGTTTTATAGTAGTAACTAGTTTGGGAACAAAGACCACGCCTCAAACACATCCCATTTCCACCCAAAAGTATTTAAGCACACCTTCTTCTTCTGCATCTGTTCCCTTCCCCTTTGACTCAGTTTTCACATCCCTCCCCACCAAACCCCCTTTTCTTCTCCATCTTTTTTTCTTCTCTCGCTCTCGTTTCAATACAGGAACCACGGGGGCGCTATTCAAGTCCGAACACTCCAAAAGACGACCCCCGGTTCCCTTCTGTCTTCCCACCACCAGCTGACACCGGTCCATCATCTTTCCCAAACTGCATATGGATAATAAAATCCTTACACAGCCAACCAGAGTATGCATTCCTATCAGGATTAAAATGAGACTGATTTTGCAGTTGAAAAGGTTCGGGGAAGTGATGGTTGGTTACCTGCTGACACAGCGGGCAAACTTACCTGATGGCAGTCAAATGTTCAACACTTAGACTTTAATTACCCATCTTGGCTTTCGTAAGAGCCTTTTGTCAGTAGACAGACGACACCTCAAACTTTACCTCAAGAGCCCAGATTTCCCCTAAAATGTCCCCCTAATCTTTTAAGTTAGAAAGAACAAACTGTTTACCCTATATTAAATTAGAGCTAAAATAATCTTCTGTGGGTTTAAACAATGCTTCAAACACACAGTGCAAAATGCATTTGAAATAATAAACCTACTGGTGTGTGTGGTTGGGTGTAATTCAGACTGACCTGAGGTTCACAGGAAGGGATGCAGACTGTCAAATACTACAGCTTGACAGGAAAGACAACATATAAAGGAGAAAGAAAATGTTGTGAGAAAGAGCCTGAATATTGCAATTCAGTGAACTCGCAGCATATGTATCTTATCTTTTAAAACATCAGCACCATCTGGTGGCTGAAGTGCATCCTCCTCACCAGTAGACATACTGTAGAGTGTACCGACAGTACATCGTGTCTTCTTTCAGTGAAAACTGTCCTGGATTTGATAAGAAAATTATCTTTCAGGGCAGATAGTGAGCAACTTTCTGTACACCAAATATTAGTCATACTTCACCCAACCCTTATCTTTTGAGGGTCAGACACTCAGTCCCTGTTGGCTTGAAAGGCAACTGTAAAAGTCTGTAGTTTTGTCTTTCATGGGGAACAGCGGTTGTGCTAAGTTAAGGGGAAAAAAATTATCAAAACATCCATAAAAACTACTCAATACTTTTTTTGAACGTCTCTCTGTCCTCATGTACAACTTGTCAAGCTCGTGTTGCAACGTCAAGGCGCATGCATCAGGTTTTGTGCACATTCGAGCTTGAGCCTCTTTCATTGGTCAGGAGAAGGGAAAATGGACTTCTTACATAGTGCTTTTTCAACCGTAACGGTTGCCAAAGCGCTTCACAGATTGGTCTCATTCACCCATTCACACAGACATTCACACTCCGATGGCGACGGAGCTGCCATGCAAGGTGCTGGCCTCCATCGGGAGCCACTCAGGGTTCAGTGTCTTGCCCAAGGACACTTCGACATGTGGACAGGAGGAGGAGCTGGGGATGGAACGACCAACCCCGGGATTAATACCTCCTGAGCTACAGCGCCCCCGAGAACTGCTGTGTGGTATTGTTTATTGAGGAAGTAACTGAATGATGTACAGTGCATCCGGAAAGTATTCACAGCGCTTCACGTT
>LKNJ01003101.1:0-51661 GCA_002120245.1 Maccullochella peelii | reverse complement strand
AGACGACCGAAAAACGTACGGAAGAAGAAGAAGAAGAAGAAGAAGAAAAAGAAACCTTAGAGGAACAATAGTGTAAATGCTGAATCAGCATTCCCACTAATTACAGTTAAGGCTGATGGGAATGCCATTCGTTTTGTAGGTATTTAGCCATAAACCCAGCCATAATAAGCTATAAAAATTGGACAAATTAAAATTTTGATGGAGCTAGATAAAAACTTAAGAAACCACCAAAGTTATTACAGTTCATATCAAGCAGAACATGGATGTCCAATTTTTATGGCAATCCATCTGTTGTTGAGATATTTCCGTCCCTAGAGCCACTCAGGGCAAAAAACATAAGGAATGTAAAATGGAACAAAAACCTGTGTGTGTACCTGTTCCCTCTGGAAGATGTCTCTGAGGTGTTCCAGCCCTACACTCTTTAAGAACTGGTTGATGGTCATGTCGAGCAGAGCTGCAGAGACACAGTGATGTCAGCACGATTATCAGCTGTTACACGTTTATATCAGCAGCATCTGTGACACCTATGCAGGCATTTTTGTTCATTTTCAAAAGAACCAGCCTCTGATTTATGATACAACCTGTGCGTTTGTACGTACTTTCTCCTTCCTTCCTGTCAGACCCAGATGCCCCGTCTGCTGGTCCAGTGGCCCCGCCCACAGTGATGTCACTGAGGGGCGTCGCCAGGTTGTCTATGCTGCTGGCTGCAGACAGGCAGGACGGGGATGGAGAGGGAGAGATGACCACGCCCCCTGCCGCACCTGTACTCACCACGCTTGAACTCACCACATTTGCACTAACCTGAGAGTAGAAGAGAGAAGATTTGGTTTAAACGGCCAACAAGTCAAATTTTATTGCTAATTGTTGACTTCACTTAAACTATCTCAACCACTTTCATCTCTTGCACTTTAACTGATGATTCAACCACTTTCAGTCTACATGGCTTCAACTTAAAACTGAACTTTCCAATGCTTTCAGCCTTTACACTTACGATTTCAGCTGTTTTAAGCTCTAACACAACTCTGACACCTCAACTTCTTTCAATGCTTACACTTCAACTGACACTTCATCTCTCACACGTAATGTGCTTCAGCTTAAACTGAATTGAGCCTTTTCATGTTTCCACATATGTTAGCTGTTTTTTCTTATAGCAAACATATAATATGGCCACCACAGGATTACGTTTCTGTCTATACTTGTATGCACGTGTGTGGACACTCACCACAGTGGCCTGGGGTTTTAAACAGCTTGGCAGGGCATCTGGTGGCATGGCGTCGATCAACAATGCTCTGATGTCGTCGGCCTGCAACAGACAGAATGACAAGATGTAGACAGACACTGTTTATATACTATATACACCTAAATGACCTGACTGTGCAGTATCTACTGTATTAAATAGCATGGCTTATTTTTCATAGTCAACTAGTACACAGTGCTACCAGCATATTTTTGTTTCCTCTAATATCTAGCAGAATTGTGGTCTAATGTTAGCAACTTGACAAGCTGTGCTTCCTGTGTATGTCAGCTGCAGTGACATGTTGCTCCCTCAAATTACGGTACCTACAGTCAAACAAGAAACCCTATTAGGGGGCTTATTAGGAAGCCTCATTAGGATGCAAGGAGTTTGGAAGCTACCTGTTCCACCTTCTAAAATGTCAGCAAACCTTTTTCATGGTGCTCCACTGTCATAGTTAACCATAACCAGCCAAACATGTGTTGAAGCTAATGATATTGCCATGTGCTGACTCATAACATGTATGAGGCTCCTAATATGAAGAAATGAGGATGTATACTGAAACTTTCTTACCGTTGCCAAGTCCAGCGGCGTCTGTCCCTCCTGATTCTTCATAGTGGGATCGGCTCCATGGGCCAATAGCAGAGCGCAGAGCTGAGTCCGCCCCTTCTGGGCCGCTTCATGGAGGGGCGTAAACGCCCACTTGTCTGTGGCGTTGACACACGTGTTGTACTTGATCAGCAGGGCTGCTATGTCCACGTGCTACACAGAGGAGAGGAGGTAGAGGTGAAGAGGAGGACGGAGGTGGTGATGACAGACACAGAGAGAACAAGACAGAAGATGAAAGGGGAAGAAAGAGGAGAGATGTAAAGGAAAGCAGAGAGGACACATTCAAATTGGAGAAAATGGGAGCAGAAAGAAGAGGAGGAGAGAGGAGGTGGTGAGAGGAGGAAGAGACAACAGCAAAAAAAAGCATTTAACAAGAGCAAATGTGTGAAAGATATAAATACCGTGATCAGAGAAAATGTAATATGTGGGATTCTCTGGAACAGAAACTGTGTGAATTATTAACTCCACCAGACCTTCCTTTCCTTCTTTTCCCTCATCGTCTGACTCCAGCACTTGTCTTAGTGTCAAACACAATGTTGCTTGTTTCTGAGTAACAGTGGGGGATGCTGAAGTCTGTGTATGTAAGTGTGTGTTTGTGTCTCCAAAACACAGACCTCATCAAGTTTTCATTCAAACGTGTTTCAGCAGCAGAATGCTGTCGAGCTATAAGTAAAAAGAGAACCAATGACTCCTGAGGAAGGAAAACATACACCCACTTCTTCAGAGAACCTAAGCATAATAATCATGTTAAAAAAATATTATTTAAATGAGAAAATAGGGTGGAAGTAAGTGAGGTTCTTACTGCCCCATATAATAAACAGAATGTAAAATATCTGCAGGCGTTAACCATAGTTTCAGTCCCCACCAGCACCTAGTAGACATAAGCTACAAATTCAGATTCTGTCGGGTGCATCCCGCATGCTTTGCGGATTTAAAGCCTCAAATAAGAATTAATAAATGCCGCCTTAACAGTTGGCAAACTTCATGACATTCACCTAACACAATGAGGCAGAATTAGCAGCGTTAGCATGGACGACATCAAGACATGAGAATGGAAAAGGAAGTCAAATAGTCAATTGAATCTTTCCATTCTTTGCCCAAGGTGATGTCGTCAAATTACTTGTTTTGTCTAACAAATAGTCAAATGATACAATTCAATTTACAGAGAAAAGCACCAGCTCTTCATTTCAGCATCTGGAACCAGTAAATGTTTGGCATTTCTGCTGTTGAAATTAATAAACAATTAATCGATTATCAGAATTAGTAGCCAATAACAGCAGCATCTCTGAACTGAACTCCAGTCTGCAGTGCGAGGGAATGCAAATGTGTGTGTGTGTGTGTCTGTCTTACCCCATACGAAGCAGCATTGTGTAAAGGTATCAGCCCTCCTTTGTCCTGTGCATTCACATCGGCTCCATGCTCCAACAGATACTCCGCTACCTCCAAGTTGTTATAGCCGGCTAGAGAGCGGCGCCGGGGGTTTAGGTTGTACGGAAAACACGGCGGGACGGAAAGAAAGACGATGGATGACAGATAGAAGAGAAAAAGAGGAAAAACAAATATGTAGTCAGGTAATAAGAGAGGAGGAAAGAAAGGGAGACATGTCAGCCTACATTAGCTGCAGTGTGACAGCGTATAATCATCATTTCCTTTTACAAGCAAGGCAGAGGGTGCGTGGGTGTGTGTCTAAGTGGTCAGATCTATGAAGAAAAAAAATCACAGACCTTCAAAGTGATTTTTCAGCAGTTTCTTAACTTTAAAAGTGCCAGTCATGCCGCAAAACATTTCCCAATTAAGATATACTTTATCATCATACAGAAGCTAGTCTGCTCATGAAATTCTCTATAAATACAGAGTCTAAAAATGACAAAGGCAGGTCAGTTTCCCCACCAGAAGAAGAAGCACTGCAGGAAAAACATGAAGTAGTTTGAGAGACAGGCACAGGCATTTACCTTCAACCCTGGTTCAAATCCCAATTCAAGACAAGTTTTCCACAGGGGAGTGACGCCATGCTTTATTCTAACCTCATGCAAACTGTTAGCAAACTTCTATCTTCACATTATTCACGTCACAGTGTCTGCTCATCACTTTATTGAAGATTATTGAAAAAAGGTTTGTACTATGTTTATGCATGTTTATGCCTGTGAGGTGATAAAGCAGAATGGTGTTATCTCTTGTTATCTCTGAAGCCAATGTTATCATGACTACAGATCCTGAATAAATACATGAGTGTGTGTGTGTGTGTGCGTGCGCACATTTGAGGGCCTACGTTACCTTTTCAAATTTTAAAACTTCATGAAGTTTGTGTGAGATCCAATACACAGTAGCTACACTATAGCTACGAGTGTTTAACAATATAGTAAACTGTGATAATATAGTCTTGTAAGCAATTAGTAAATTAGGACATACACTGATATTTGCAGTTATTATTTTAATTGAAAACCGGATGTTTTTAACAGGCCAGCACCCAAAAACATCCATGCCGTCCTGTCAGCGGGCAGAAACAAAGCCTTAGTCAGGATGACTGAACATAAGATACTAGAAGAAAATGAGTATTTCCCAAAATGTCGAACTTCTCTTTTATTTATTATTATTATTAAAAGGTTGTGACAAGAGCTGGGTGGCAAAAAACTTTTTACAGCTTAATTAATCTAATTCTGAGATTCTTCTATTTGGCACACCGTCTTTCACCACTCCTGTCTACTCACAGCTGAGTCATCTGTGATTCAAAAGAAAGGACAGTGCACACAACTTGGATATAACTAAAGAGAACCAATCAGTTTCTTTTTTCATGGATGTCACGCCCATCATAGAACCACATGGCTCTGTTACTACGTCAACGATTACATAAACTGGTCTGGTGGTGACATGAAGGAGCTCATATTCCATGATGATATGCATATATAAAATAAATAAAAAGAGTCAGTGATTACTGTTATCAAAAGTCGTTGATAAACTGCTAAGTTGTCCCAGCCCACCTGTCGATGAACAAGGTATTTTTGCCCTCAAGACTTTAGCTGTCTGGACGGGTTTATTGCCTTGTTCTTGGCACTGCACTGAGCCAAAATCCCTTGAGGTCGGCTGTTTCTTGGATGCTGCAGCCAGAGTGATTGGCATCAGCAAATATACCACATCCAAACTCGCTTAAATCCTGCAAACTTCAGCCAAACAGAAACTAAAAACCTCTGGCTTTATCCTTCATTTTAATGTGTCTGCAGTGAGCTATCAGGGAGGTGTTTACGTATTAAAATAACCTGTGAATGTGTGTCTGTGTGCAGCTTTTTGTTCCGTGTTTCTACATTCACGTTACCTGCAAGGTGCAGAGGTGTTGAGTTGCGCCCCTGCGTATCCCGACAGTTAATGTTGTCTGGGCTGCATAACTTCTGCACCCTAGCCAGGCAGCCTTTCTTAGCAGCATCCAGCAGTGCAGCGTCTCCTCTGAGCAGGTCCTGGATGTCCGTGTCCCCGTCCTTCACCAGGTCCAGGGGAGTGTTCCCGTCTCGGTTCTTCTTGGTGGGGTCCGCCCCGTGCTGGAGAGAGAGAGGAGTTTAGTGTAAAGGAAAGAAAACAGCCAGATATGTTAAAGAAATGTTTAGAGTTTAATCTATCTTAACACAGACTAAATTCAGAGGCTGAATTCTGGTGCAAAACATTAGCTATCATTGACTTAATTCTAAAAAAATATCAGTCCTCAAAATCCCAAATAGTTTGAATACCAGTGAAATCGTTTCACTTAGACGATGACAAGTGACGAGTGAGAAGTGGATGAAGGTAATTCACCGGAGAGAAGAAGAGAGGGAGAGACGAGAGGAGGTAAAGAGGTGAGGACAGGACATCCAGTGAAGTGGAAAACAAGACATACCCTTGAGATTTATGGGGGGGGGGGCATTGCTCAACTGTCTCCTAGGTTACGGTTTAACTTGTCATTTCATTGTAAGTTTTGAAATCTGCTCATTAAAATGTGATGTTGTGGGACCACTCCCCTGGGTATCCACTGCTGGCCTGAAACTGTCCGTTATACATCTCTCATCACTGTATTCTCTTTTATAAAGATTTTTTTAACCTATCCATGTTATGATTTTTCTGCCCTACTTTTGCATTTCTATTATCTCTTTGCTGCTGATGTAATCACATTCTCACTGTAATTTATTCTCTATCCAGGAAAATTAGAATAGAGACCCATTTAAGTAGTAATTGTGGGCATTTACATATAAATAAATGTCGGTTGTGTTACTCTTCCATTGGATACAGTAGTGAACGAGTATCTGGCTCATAGGAGGTAATGCATTTTACATTTTCTAATGGTTTACAAAACACATAGAGTCTACAGCCATGCTAGCAGCTCTGAGACTGTCCTTAGGCACAGTGATGCTTAAATCTAAGTGCTAACGTTAGCATGCTAATATGCTCAAACTGAACATGCTAAGCAGATTTTAAGCAGGTGTAATGTTTACCATGTTCACCACCTTAGTTTAGTTGTATTAGCATGCTAACATGTGCTAATTAGCCCTAAACCCACAGTAGAGCTGAGGCTGATGGGAATGTCATTCATAGTCATCATAGTTTTGCAGGTATTTTGTCATAAAAGCATTGAATAAATTGAAAGTTTGACCTGATGATGGCGCTAGATGAAAAGTTAAGGAACCGCCTAAGTTATTAAAATTAATCTGGAGGGAAAAATGTAATGACTGAACCAAATTTTATGGCAACCCTTCCAATAGATGTTAAAGCCAAAAATGTCAACCTGCTGGTGGCGCTAGAGGAAAAAATGAAATCAGGGATCTTTAAAGTCATTAGGATTCATCATCTGGGCATCATGGATATCTGTACCAAACACATCCAATAGCTGTTGAGATATTTCTGTTTGGACCAAAGTGGTGGACTGACCAACTGACATTGCCATCCCTAGAGCCATGCCGCTAGCGTGGCTACAAACGTGATGGTGAACCGTAACAGCCACAGTGAATTAACAAAAGAAAGGAAATCCACCTAAGCTCAAATTTCATCAAGAGAAACTCCAAACAAGAAGATGTCACACTGCTTGACTGACTGTCAATACATCCATCCAAGATCACAAGACCATGCGAGTTCAAACATTTTATGCAGCGTGCTAACGAGACGGACTCTTCTTTAGTTGAGGAGATATTCATTATGTTCTTGCACTTCATTTCCTAACAAAGAAAATGCTAATTGTGTATCTCACAAGATCCCAACAGAATATCACAGCAGTGGGAGCAAATGCAGCAGAGTTTTATTCCGAGCACAAATCCTACACAAAAAAAAGGGACAAAGAAACACCTACTGCTGAACTCTGGAATAGTTTATTCAGAAAGGGAGAAGAGTTACATCCTGAGGCCATGGCAGACTAACACCAGAGTGCGGGAACACACTGTTACTTGTGTGCATGTGTGTGTTTGTTAAAGGGGAAATGAGGGCGCTGCCATGTGAACACAAAAATCACAAACAAAAGCGTCAAATCCAACTGAAATTCGCATGTGTGAGAATTTTATAACTAGAGTGGAAAAATGCCAAACCCTCCCACCTCATTCAACAATCGATGATCTGTCTGCCTCAAGACCTCTTATTGCAACCATCAGATCAGTAGAAGTGTGGCCCGAGGGAGCTGCTGTATCACTGACACGTTATCTGCACATGAGGCTCACACACTGACGTTGAGGAATACGTTTCATCTGCAGCTGCATATGTAATGATAAAGCTAATGACAAGGGTAACGGCTTCTGACAACGTCCAGACATGTTGACTGCAACGACAAATACAACAAAGACAGGGACGAACAATAGCTTGCACTAAACTCCCACTAAGTTAAGCGAGCCTTATGTTGGATGAACACAAACAAAGCTGCTGAGGCAGATGGTGTTTGTCCTGCGCTGACCAACTACAGTAGCACCGGTCTTCATGAACATCGTAAAACATCTCACTGTTGCAGGTCAAAGTTCCCACGTGCCTCAATTGTGCAACTACAGAATCAAAATCTCCTACAGGTGCTCAATTCAACCATTCAGTGACCCCATCATGCTCTCTAAAGGAAGCATCAACATTTGCTATATTTCTCTACTCATTTAATCAGGATTTTTTTGCAACCCATCTGTATTAGTCCAGTGCCAGAACTATCAATTGTTAATAGTCTGAAGTTATTGAATTAGCAGCCGATGATATTGTGTCACCAGCTTTTGGGTCAAATGGCAGAACAGATTTCTGCCAATGCGGCTTGTGTGATGTTTTATACAAAGGGAACCAATGAGACAACATGTGACGCTCGTGAGCCCACCTTTCTCTGGACACTTGCCCACTGTGGTCTACAAACTGTTCCTTTAGATGCAGAAATGATTAGGCCGGCAACAATTGTTTTTAGTATTGATTCATGGTCTTTATTTATCTAAAGACTTGCCTTATGCAGCTTTAAATATGCAACAGTAGTCTGATTTCATGGCAGCGACTATCACTGAGCTTTATCAGGAGTTGATTGCTATTATCCAGCTACTAAGGTTGCCCATGCTTAAATATGAATTTATATGCAATCGAGGTACTGAAAGTTAGTTAGGTCTTAAGAGAGGAAAATGCAGATCTAACCTTGAGCAGAAGTTTGCAGATCTCGTATTTGCCCTTGGCAGCGGCTTCATGGAGCGGCGTGAACTTCCACAAGTCGGCCACGTTGACCGAGGCTCCGTGTCTGACCAGCAGCTCGGCCACCTCGTAGTGACCGTACGAACAGGCGTTATGGAGGGGAACCAAACCACTGTTAAGGGACAACAACAAGTTATTAGAACTGATCACCATCCATAACTTTCTAATGAATGTTTACTTTAGCCACAACTTAAGCGGCACACCCTTTGTCCTTGGCGTGCACGTCGGCCCCGTGGTGCAGCAGGTACTCCACCACTGACACTCTGTTGTAGCCAGCAGCAAAGTGAAGGGGAGTGGAGTGTCGTCCCTCCAGGTCTCTGCAATTCACATTCTGAGCCGTACACAGCGACTAGAGAGAGACAAGATAAGGAGACAACGAGGAAATATTAAAATGACAATCTGCTTTCAAATTAAAGAGCTGATCTACCAAAGAGCTATCTATGGCTGCATAACCAGTAATTCAATTAGACACATAATATTTCTCGAAAATCGAATATAATTTACACACAATATGAACAGGGATAATTTCTCTGTTCGGCCTTGAATTTTCTTTATCATGTTAATTACTTGAGATTTATATTAGAAACAATTCGTGTTATGGCTAATTTAATTCTGTTTTATAGCCACACTAGGACCAGATCCCCTGACATTTCCTCTAGCGCCACAATGAGGTTCACGTTTGAACACTAATGGCATTCCCGTGCTAACATACTTCAATAAGATGGTGAACATGGTAAACATTATACCTGCTAAACACCAGCATGTTAGCACTGCCATTGTAAGCATGCTGACATCAGCATATAGCTTAAAGCACCTCTGTGCCTAAGTACAGCTTCACAGAACTGCTAGCATGGCTGTAGACTCTTAATCTTGTTAAACCTATGCTAGATATACAGTAGCCTGACGTTGACAAAATATAAACACACTTTTATAAGTAAGATAGCATATTAGGACAAATATCCAGTAAAAACATCTTATGAGAGAGGTGATATGTCACACTTATATATTACCCAGACTCAAAAGTTTGCATCATCCTTTTTTATTCCCTAAAAAACACAGCCAACGAACAGAAACCACCATCAAACAAGACAAACTGTACTTCTGAGAGGCAGCAAGAAAGAGAAACAAACAGAGAGAGAAGAGTAACACTGCTCCTCTGCACCCATCATGATTTATGATTAAAAATATGTCCGTGAAATGAAATGCGTGAAAAAAGGAGTTTTAGGGAGCAACAGTAACAATACTGAAGTTATTAACTGTTGAGAAAAAAAAAGCCATCTGCTGAACTGAGGCAGACACCTGCTGTGCACATCAAAATAACAGCGCTACTTTTCTGTTGTTTCAGACTCAATTACACCTTAATTCAGAACTAAGAGGAGACACAGTGGGGAATTTATTGTAAAGTTTAACTTCCACCACTCTCTAGGATCCCTACAGGAAATAAAATGAAGCTTCCTGCCAGCAGACTTACTCCTCAATCTTAAGCCATTAGCCCTCACTCCAACTGCCATCAAGGCAGCGTCGCTTCTGTTTATGAAAGCTGTTTTTCCAGGAAGAACTTTAAAAACTGAAGCATGTGCCAGGGCGAGTGGAATTTGAATTCTGCACACAGTGGTAATGGTGTGATTAGTTTAGATTGAAGCTGACGGGTACAATTAAACTTGGAGTGCAGAGACTTTCTGGTGTGGTCAGGATGACATGGGGCTATTTATGGAACAATTCCAGTTTGTGCTGGAGTTTCTGAATGTTTGTTACTAAGATATATATATATATAGAGAGAGAGATAGATAGATAGATAGATAGATAGATAGATAGATAGATATGTAAAGACACACACACACACAAACCATTTTTGTGTACACTGTGTCCGGCTGGATATTTTCCCTTTCACAATCTAAATGTATAAATGTACAGAGTACATTTAGAGAACGCTAGCAACAATATTGGCAATAAGCAATGTAGAGCTGTAGAACGTTCAGTTGATTAATCCATTAGTTGATCAGCAGAAAATTCATCTATTTTGATAATTGAATAACTGTTTTAGTCATTTTGTAAAGCAAACCATCTTTTTGTTTTTTAACAGCCACAGTCTACCAGTTCAGTCTGAACCTCCTCTACATTCGAACAGATGACAGGAATCAGCCTAGGAACGGTGCAAAGTGTTATTTTTCTTAAAATGTCAATCAGTAGCGCAGCCAGACTGTAACCCCAGTCCATGTACGTGTTCGTGTGTGTCAGGTAAAAAGAGACTGACAGAAAGCCAGACCAGAGCTCATCGTCTGTTCTGCTACGATCCCCTGCCAACCTGCCAAAGCATCACACTTCAGACGCTGACAGACCCTCTTCATCTGGATAACCCCATTACTGTCTGACTCAGCGGGTAAAGACACAGTTTTTCACTCCAAATACTTCTGTCAAATACTTCAGTGAATCTTACCAGGTCCTGACATTTGGTGGGTGGTTTTATCCGAGGCATATTACAGTGCATCATGAGCGGCTATATTTTTAACATGAGTGGGCTGTGTGCAAATCAACCCGCTAGCAGTGGCAGTCCTGTGAGCTGCAGACGATGACTGTGCTTATACAGAGTGTTATGGTGGGAAATTTTATGAGATGGGAAATTTGGCCTTTAACAAGAAGAAAGGTTTGCAATTTTACTGGAATCAATGTGGACAACAATACAAAGACATGAACAGAGAACATTTGATTCGCGGAGAACAATATCCACCTGACATTTAACAGAAATCACTTCGACCAGGACTTCATAAGAGCAACAAGAACAGTCACAAAGGTCAGAACATTGTGCTCCATTTTCATTTAAAAATAAAGTCTGTGTTGGCGGACAAGATTATCTGTGCCACAATTTCAATGAGTCGCTGTCAAATTTACATTATACAGGTTTTTCTATAGTTCATCACTTTCTGTTGTGTATCTTTGCTTCACTTCAACATTAATGAAAGTCCTTCATTACTGATTAAACAATACGGTTTTTTACAGATTTAAGGACAATAAACAAATATATTTATCATGTTTTTCTTCTCTGCCAGGGAGCTCAGCATGTGTCTGTATAACTTAGGGTTTATAAAAATTCAGTCCATGTTCAGTCATGCAGCTGGTTTCATATACATTTCTTTCTGGACATGATCCCACGTTATTTCCAAACTATAATGAGCCAATTAAGAAAGATTTCTGCACCCTCAGAGCAAATTATTTCCCAGGGATGGTCTCATTACACATACAACAGCTACTGAGGTCCTGTTCTTTTTTCCATGTCCATTTCCATTTCTCAAATGAAGGCAATATTGATTGTTTGGATGGGAATGAATAGTCTTGTTTCTCTCATTTAACCCTTTAATACCCACACCACTTTTGGGTGTGGTCGGCCTAAATGAAAACAAACGGATTATTTTTAATTGTTAAACCCTTGTAATGAATTTGGACATAAAGCTTTTAAAGATTTATTACTGTTGGACTGATCAGACTGGTCTGAAGGTATCTAATATTTCTGTTGTATACATACAGTGCATCTGGATTATCTTTACCACAAAAGAAGAGTGTAATCTATCAAGACATACTGCTAGTTCATATTCATGCCACCAAAAACTCTCAAAATGTGTCAAAATTACAACCATGTTAACAAATTATTACCTTGACAGTGTCCAGGTCTCCAGCTTTAGCAGCTTCCAAAAGTCTGTAGTCCACATCGGAGTTTCTCACCGGGACGTTCTCTACAGAGCAGAACATACAGAAGAACATTGGAGAAATATAGATCAAAAATGCTTTGCACTAACATTAGTAAAAACTACAAATGATCATGAAAACAAATGTATCCTCTACATACAGGTGGAGGTGAAGAGAGAAGACGACATTAGACAAAAGTCACGCGAGTGGTATCAATCCTCTCATCTAAAGCTAATAAGCTTTTCCCAAAATGTCAAACTTTTCCTATAAAAGCACATGCAGCTACATCTGCCATTTTGCAGATTTGTACACATTTTTATTTATTCATTTAAGTGTTCACATACTAGCCTGGGAACCAGACAAATCTGTGATGAGGTCATGTTTTATTTGCCCTCCCATCCAGCCGACCTGGACCGTTTATCTAATATTGGGCGGGATGACTGTACAGAGGAGCGCCGGTGAGGCATTTTCGTAAACAACCAAGATGACTGCCGCTGTTGTGGAACGTTCTGAATCATGCTATCAGATTTAAAAATCAGTTCAAATGTTTTATGAGGAATTGTTACAAGAAAACTCCACAGAGCACCTTTAATCTAGAAATACTGCAGTAATGTAATGTGGAGTTTCCTTTAGCACTGAACAGGTGAGTTGACTTGCTCTGCCTTAAAAGCTGTTTACCAATCTGCACCTTCAGTCTGAAAGGATCAATATTGACCTTTCTCACTCACACACACACACACACACACACACACACACACACACACACACACACACAAAGGGTGGCATACCGTTGAGTATTTGCTGAACGGCTTCATTTCCCATTTGAGCAGCAGTGAAGCCCTGCAGCGACACCAGCGAGGCGTCTGCCCCGTATCCTAGCAACAGCCTGCAGGTCTGAAGGTGGCCTGCCATCGCTGCACGGTGCAACGCCGTCTGACCCAGCGTGTCCAGGGAGTTCACCTGCAATTACAAACTTTTGTATTAGGAGTCTTGAAAGAACCTTCAGTTAATAATTTTTTCCCCTAAACTGCTTCACTTCTTATTTATTATTATTATTATTATTATTATTATTAAGTTTCCATCTGGATGAAGTTCTGATCATCAAAGATTTGATATGTCAGCTGGCAAAACAGCTGTATACCTCCTTATACTTTAAAACATTCAACCCCAATTTTTCTATAAAAAATGAACATTCAAATATGTAAATAAATAATGTGGATTCAAGTATGTGAGTAAACTTTGTTAAGAACCAATAGAGACAAATCTCTCAATTCACAGCCTCAGAACAAATGTATAACAAAATGTGTGAAAGTCAAATATGATCCTGGATGTTTTTTATTTCTATATACTGTAGAAATGGTTACATTTAGTTATTACATTACATATAGTTTAATAATTATATTTAGGTTTTATGTTGAAAATGTATTGAGACCTGTACCTCAAGGAGTGGGCAATATAAAAATCTTCAATCACAGCATATGGCATTTTATATGATATTGATCTATATTAGGATTGACTGAATTTTCAGTAAAATCAAATGATAAACTGTTTATGGATAAAATCAAGAAATAGAAATGTCTGTTTTTAGCTAATCCAGCTAAGTGAAAACCTGACAAATCAGGGTACTTCATCATATTGATGCAAAGCAGTCCTGATCATTGACCTGCATCATTGAGTCTACACTTTCAATGAAAAGTCAGGGCCTTGCTGCTGCATTACATTCTGGTCTACTTTCTCTTAATGTGTAAACACCAGTGCCCCTTTTGATAGGCACTGTACATGGGGATGAGAAAGACATACCCCCAAACAACAAAACAGACAAAATAAAAGATTTGTGACATCAATTCATATGCATGTGTGGATAAGCAGATGGATGTACAAACAGAGAGATTTACATATGATTAGAAAAAGCACATTTGGATATATTTTAAAAGGATTAAGGCAGGTGTAAAGAGATACATTAATAGATAGCTGGATGAAGATGAAGATGTGACAGAAATGACAGACGATAAACGACTAACTGAAAGCACTGTGGCTTACCTTGGCACCATGTTTCTGTAGCACCTCCATAATGTCATTATGAGCACGTTCTGCTGCCACATGGAGAGGAGTCATGAAACTACATAGAGAGGAGGAGAGAAAAGGAGGAGATAAAGGTGAGTGTTCAACATTGATTTACTTATTTATTTTATTAAGAAACATGACACATTATCAAACAAAAACAGAGTCTATGGTGAACAGCTTCAGTCCAAAAACACTTATATCAGCCTTCAATCACCTGTATATGGTCAATCATTTTGTTGACAGTTTGTACACAAATATAATAATGATCTCACTTTGTGTTTATGAGCAGATGAAAACAGCACTCACTCTTTATTCTTCTCATTTACGTTGGCACCCTTCCTCAACAGCAGCTCCGTCACCTGTTTCCTCTTAGGGTGTGGCGACGCAACTGCACAGTGCTAACACAGACACACGGACAGAAACATTATCTTAGTATCTCTGTGCCAGTGTGGGAATCTGCGTGTGCAGTAAAACATGTGTGTTTATCTTACCAGTGCAGTCTCGTGTGTGTGAGGGTGTTTGAAGTTGATGATCTCCAGCGCCAGTGTCTTCTTAGCCTTGGCCATGTCAGCTTCCCGAGCAGCCTGAAGCAGTGAGTGGCCCTTAAACTCATCTGAACACACACACACACACACACACACACACAAACAAAATGTCAACATGTCAGGAACAGAGAAGCCTCGGTTACAGTTTGAAGAAAATTTTCAGTTTATTTTGACAGGTGTCCTACAAACCTAGAAGTTTCTAAACCCACAGAGGAGCATCTGGCATTTCGACTGAATGAAAAACTTGAGCAAGGAGTTATGAGGTTCTCACCCGACCATAACAATATATTATTTCACTTGCAATGACCTGTAGCATACCAATACTTTAGAAAGATTACTTCAAAGTTTTTACCAGCGAGCTAGCGATCATGAGACACTTACTGGTGGTTTTGCATGTCTTAAATGAATGTTCTACAAATCGCCTAAATTCTACATTACTTCAAATATTTGCAATTATACAAGTTGTTTCCTTCTTCACGTGCAGCTACTTTCATGTCAAGACAGACATGAAAGCCAACCTTTTAGTGCCGTGAACATTTCATCTGTTTATAAGTTTTTGTTGTTGCATTAAATGACAATTTAGCACCCGAGATTTGACAAGCAGCTGCTGAACAGCAACCAATCCAATTTACATGATGTCCATGGTTTTATTTTCTTGATATTAAGCATGAATCACCACCTTAACGTGGTGGAGGGGTTTGTGTGCCCCAGTGACCCTGGGAGCTTTGCTGTCCGGGGCGCTAGCCCCTGGTGGGGTCTTCCCAAGGCAAATTGGTCCCAGGAGAGGGGCCAGACTAAGAGCGATTCACAAACCCACGATGGATCAGCCAGAAAAGAGCTGTAGCACCTCACTCGGAAAAGGCATACCGGGGCTGTACCGAATAGTCTGATCTTAAAAACAAAAATCTTCGGTTTAAGGTTTGTATTCCTGTGACGAGTCTCGTTATTGCAGCAAATGTCCCACTGAGACACACCCACTAACAGGAGCAGTTGTCCTGCAGTTGTACACAGATCTAAGATGGCTTATGATTCATGCAGCATTTGATTTTTGTTTTGATCTTCCCCATTATAAAGATAAAGCAACAAGTGCAGTGTTGAGAGAGCTGACTCACTAATTAACTTTCAAAGAGTTGCATTGAGCTTTCTGGCAGAGACAAAGACTTAGCTTGTCTGCTTTGACTCTGGTAGCTGCAGACGTAAATGAAATGCTGCTGTGCTGAAGAAATGAGTTTACTTTTTGTGCTCTCTTAAATAACATATACATCTGCAAAATGCTCAGTTAAGAAAAACACATGCATAGAGATGGCTGCATAAAGTCCCATGTTCCAAACACAAAAAACATTTTTTTTAGTGGAGAATAAATATGTTGTGAAAGGTCAACTTGAAAATAAAAAGGGACATTATGAATGAAAAATGGCTCATTCCTCACATCCTGGAGGGAAAATGCCCTGCTTCTATGAATGAGCTGCCGTATGAAGGACATTCAAAGGCAGAAGAGTGGGAAAGTAATGGATTTGGATTTCCTGAATAACTCTACATATGTCAGTTTTTATGCCAGTGTATGTGTGTGCATACAGTATTACATACCAGGCTGATTATTTTCTAGTATTCTTTGCATTTAATTGTGTTCTGCTTGCTTTCTTAAAGCAGTTTAAAGTTTGTATGTACAGTACAGTAACCCCTAACCCTAACCCAGCATGTGTATTAAATTGTAAGCTGGTTTTCTTTAACCAGTAACTGGATCAAGACTACTGTAAGTGTATTGACCTGAATATAAGACAATATTTTGTTCTGGAAATAACGTTTCAAAAAGTGGTGGTCGTACTAAATATGAGGACTAGACATTAATATATTCACAACATCAGATAGTATAACAGTTAGACTCAAATCAATGCAAAATCAATGCAACCATAATGAGCCGGTCTAGAGCTGCTCTATATGAAAAAGTGCCCTGAGATAACTTTTTTATGATATATATAAATAAAACTGAATAATGCAACTCGACTACCAACACTCAGTTGGAGATTATGCTAGTAGCCACTAATGTAGCGTTGAGCCACTAGCCTCAAACTGAGATGAGGAGCGGGATACAGAGGTCTGGTGACCCCCAAGATTTTTTTCATTTTAAAAGTCTTCAGCGCAAACAGATGCTGACTCAAGTGACATCATGTCTTGTAATCAGGGTTGTCTTATATTCAGGCCAGTAGTGGAACAGTATTTTTCCATTATATCATTTTCTGTGTGTGCAGCCCAATTACAAGCTAAGCAGGGCTTTAACACAATATTCATAAGTTTGAGATTTTGGAAGCTAAGGACCAAAACTCTTGTTCCCGTTTGAAAAACACTTTCTAAAAATGATGGACTTGTCTGCACTCTTCTTCTGTGGTGTTTCACCCGGTCCAAGCACACACGAAGAAAACAGCTGACTATGAGCACCAGTCGAGACTTCATTTTGTTCTGCTCAGCTCATGTGGAGAACATGTGTCTCATCTTTCTCTCTTCAAACCCATAATTCCTTGTTTTCAGCTCCATGTTTAAATAAGTTCAACTCTGCAAACATGACGGTTGTAAATACACCCTTCTTAAAACAACCTATTCATTAATTCAGATGCATGACACATATAGCAGTGCTGTACACACTGCAGCTGCAGTTTATGCAAATTAAGCACCACACTCACATGTAAGTCGCTCCTTCAGCTCAGGAGTGGGCGCCATGTCCACAGAGCTCTTGCTGTGGCAGTTGAGCAGGGTCGGGTCGGCTCCGTGGCTCAGCAGCAGAGAGCAGACCTCCACTCTGTTTTTAGACGCCGCTTCATGGAGTGGGGTGAACTGCCACAGATCCATAGCGTTCACACACGCTCCATGCTGGAAGGAAAAACAAAAGAAACAGGGAGGGCGGATGAATAAATGGGAGGGAAGCACAGAGTAACAGGAAGAAAGAGAGGAGGAAACAGAGCAAAGTTTGCATTGTTGATAACAATTGTCTAAATTTATTTTGAATAGTTCTGAAGGGAATTAGGCAGTCAGTCATTACAAACACTGTTCAAGACTGGTGTACAGTTGGTACATATCTTTTTAATGAAATAGCACAAACAACAAAACAGTGATTCTCTTGGGATTCAATTTCCATTTTTGTTATTAGAAAAAATATAATTATATTAATCAAGAGTCATTGCCATTGCTGAAGTAAATACTGAGCTGGCATGTGTGTGAGTGTGTGTGTACCTTTAGCAGCAGCTCAGTAACTTCATAGTGTCCATAGGAGCATGCATTATGTAGAGGCACCAGACCACTGGAAGGGCAAAACACGAAACAGCATTCTAATGAACAATTAATTGAAACTATTCAAAAACAGAACCGAACACACACAATCTTTACCTCTCCATTACATTTTTCTTCTTCAGTTCAATAATGAATTTTTGAAAAAGACTTAAAGAGCCATGCTAGCAGCTCTGTCAAGCTAACGTGCTGATGTTCAGCAGGTATGACGTTTACCATGTTCACCATCTTAGTTTAGCGTGTTAGCAGGCTAACGTTTACTAATTAGCACCAAACACAAAGTGTAGCTGTGACTGACTGACTGACTGTAATTCGTTTTGCAGGTGTTTGGTCATAAACCAAAGACAAACTGGAACTTTGATGATGACATCTGATGATGTCACTAGATTAAAAGTTAAGGGATGACCAAAGTTGTTATTATTTATCCTGAGGGGGACATGAATGCAAGTGTAATGCAAGATAATCCATCCACCAAAGTGGTCGACTGACTGACAGACCAACATTGCCATCCTGAGAGCCATCCTGTTAGCAATAATTTCACCAAATAGATTCTGTAGGATGAAATTCTAATTTAATTTTACGTCTTTATGCTCTCACACCAGAGGGTGTATATTAGCCTGCCTTAATTTTTGTTTTAAATGACATCAATTGAGGCCAACAGCTGGAATTGGTCCTAGCAACTACACTGCCAACTCTTGAAACTCCCAATCCTAAAATCAAAATGAATCATGTTTCAGTCAGTGCATGGCCTAGTTTTACCTCAAATCCATTCAGAAATCAATTCTGATGGATAACGCAGGATAAATTTGATAACACTATCAGGATTGCTGCCATGGTTTTCCAGTTAGAAAATTAGAAGAGAGCCAATGAAAGCCCTGCGAGTGGTGTGTTCGTCCAATCAGGTGCAGCAATGATTCTTGATGACGTCTCAGTGATGGAAAGCACTGTCGATCATTTATTAACCAGCCTACTTGCTACAACTACAACGACTGAAATATTATACATTATACATTATATTATTTAGTTCTTCGAAAGGTCAAACTTCTGGACCATTAATAATTTGCTCTCCCACTTCCTGTCTGTTTTTAAACTCTCTTTTTTATTTTCCTTTGATTTACTTGTACATACCCCTTGTCCTTGGCGTGAACATCTGCTCCATGCTGTAGTAACAGCTGAACTATCCTCACCCTGTTGTATCCTGCTGCCAGGTGGAGTGGAGTGGACTGGAGAGACAGGAAGAGACAGAAAGAGACAAAGAGGGACAATAAGAGCAAGAAGAGAGAGAAAAAAAAGAGGCAGGGGATGTAGGAGTGGGAGGAAAAAAGAGAGACATATAAAGTAAATGTTAGCCGGCCCACATGTTCGTTCTACAGCACAACAGCCTATCATCATGATTTCATAACATCAGTCCTGCATACAAAGAGTGCAATAAGGAAATACACATTCTGGTTCTCACTGAGCAGCCAGATGTACGAACATTTCTTAAGGAAAGACCTTTCAGAGAGAAATGGGCTTTTTCACCACTGAATCAGTCTACAGTGATAAAGCCTGACTATATTTCCTCCATTAAACTTGTGAAAAGCTGCAGTTCTGAATGCTTTTAGATGGGACTGAGATGAGATGGCTTCAGCTGTCCGTGCAAAGGTTCCTCTATATGCTCTCAGCAAAGGCCATTCTCCCTCAAAGCTGGAGTGACACCCAGACTGGTGGAGAAATGTAAGGGCCGTGAGAATGTTCCCATTATTCAGTCAAATTGAACTTGTTACAGGAAAAAAGTAATGGAACCTGCCTCTAAGTCATGATATAAAAGTCATATTACAACACTGGATGGACTAGAGATCAAATTGTGAATAGGACTGGGATTAAAGCTACAACATGCAGCAGGCAGATATAAGTTATATATATATAAGCTCTTAGAACACACTGAGCTAACTAGAAATGTATTGCATTTTTGGGCAAGTGCATCAACAAAATGCCTTAAGTACGGTATAATAGAGTCCCTTTCACACATCATTTGCCCTGCAAATCGTCCAGAAACTTTCTGTCTGGGTCATGCTAAGAGTCAGTCCAGATTCCAGAAAACCTGACCCAGTAATTATTCACCTTCTAAACCTACTTAAATTCCTGTGAATCAAACCCTTCACACCGCTACTATGGAGGGAAAAAATGGTTTAAGATTCCCGGGTGAAAGGGTCAGTTCACCCAATTTACCAAAAAAGTATTTTCCCAGTTACGTCTAGTGGTATCTACCTACTAACGCCTTCTCAACTATCTCTTCAGTAGTGAACAGTTCCACTAAAAACTGTTCACAGTAAGGTCTATGAATTATCCAGAGTAACCAAGACTGTGGTAAACGCGTATGCATACAACCTCAGTGGAAATGGAAATTCAAAACACATAAAAATATCTGCATTTTTTCTTGGCTGAGATGGAAAAGTTAGTGTATCGATAAAAACTAAATGCAACAAAGTGCAATGGAAGCAGACAATTCGAATAAATCATGACGTACATAAAGCATGTCACGACTGAAGCTTCAGTTGTACTCTAGAGGAAAAATGTCAGCAGATGAAAAATCAGATAAGATACTCTTTTAATTACGTCTCATTGCACCTTCTTCTTCTGCAATGATTTAATGGCATCCAATTGAAGAATCAGTGCCACCAACTTTTTCTCTCGATGAACCAACTCCTATTATTCACACAACAGAAGTGGATGGAAACGCACATTAATTCCCATTTTCTATTGCTGATTTTCTGGAATTTTTGGTTAACATTTGCTCTACATTTGGATAGGAACTTGACTACTGTTTCTAGAAAGAAATGTTGCCGTTAAATTTTTTCATGATAGCTGACAGATTGCAGGAAATGAGAGGAGAGGGAGATATGGAATGACATGCAACAAAGGTCCCCAGCATGACACAAATTGGGGACATTGCAGTTTATGGTTGGCACCCCAACCTCTTGGCCACCAGGAAAGCCCAGATGTTGAATTTATTAAATATCATTTTCACTGCTTGGAGTGCTACAAAGAAATTCCATTCACTTCAATTGTGTTGGATTGGCTTCAGAAGAGATGGGCAGAAAAGATGGGCAGAAAACCTGGGCACGAAAAATAAAACTATCTCCAGAAGGGAGCCAATGAAACCTCTAGTGGTAACAGAGAAAACTTTTTTTTTTTCCAAGTAGGGATGACCTGATCCAACTTTTATTTTCCCGGTATAAATTCTAAACTCAGGGTATCTGCTGATACCAAGTACCAATCTGATATCAGTGCTGTCTTTTTCCCAAATTTAAAATCTGTATACCTCACTGCATTAAAATTAACAATAATCATTTATATGTAAGGTAACAGGAGACTAGGGATTGCTATGGCACTATAAACTGAGTCAGTAGCTTGATAGCGGAAACATGACATTGACAAAGAAACTGTATTTAATGTGGACTGGTCACTTCGTCGTTCCGATCCACTTCATAATGTCAGCACTGGCACAGATTCCGCCCCAGCATAGGATCAGTGCAATCCCAGTCATGAGTCTGATGAAATACACTTTAAGTTAGCATGGCAGTATGACAGGTTCATGTGTGAAAAGGCCTTCAACATTCCTCTTAAATAATAACAATAATCTATGCATATAGCATATTTACATTCCACCTGATTTCAGTGAGGTAATGAATAGATCCCACATGGTGATGGCATGGAAAAGCGGTAGACATTGCCTAATTGATCAACTATAGAATTTTGTTTCCTAGGGAGGTAAGGGAGGAGGGAAAATAGATTTTTCCTAGGACCCTCAACAGCCATGTTCCCCCATATGTGTGTCCTCCATGGCTTTTTAGACTATACTCCACTAGATTATACTCCACTTCCTTGTGTGACAAGATGTGTCTCAACAGGTCTGGCAACAACATCAGCATGTGAGCTGAACTGGCGACAGCGATTGGACAGGTGATTGTCAATGAGGTAGCATCTCTTGACTCTTTTCAGTGCCATCACCCCCTGGGATCTGGTGTGAACCTTTCTATAAGTGCAAAGATTCCACCACGTCATGCATGTCATCGCAATGCAAGTGATTTGCTAACAGCCACATTATGCTCTAAAAGAAGAACGCTGGCAAGTCATGAGTGTGGGGCGGCAGCAGGCTGACGATATTGGTGGGGATGTAAAGTGTTGGTGTTGGTGGTATGACGGCTGAACAGTGGCACACTTCACCCAGTTCTTACGAAAAAACATCGGCATGATCTCCAGCCAACAAACCAACTAAAACCCCCAAAAAGTGCATCAATCTGAGCTGAGCAAGCCAGCTGTAAGCAAACAACTTACCAGCATTTTTTGGGATGTCAACTGCTATCAATGTCGCCAAAAACATGAATTGAAATAAACAGCACAGAAATCACATAATGCTACTGTACAGTTAACAAACTACAACCTGAGGTTTAACCACAGCCACTGGCTGTATTTTAGAGAACTTTGGTATTGGTGTTTTTGATGTTTTTCTGTTATAAGCCCATAACAAGGTCACTGACAGGTTGCTTACAGAAAAATTTCTCTTTAAAAAGTCAGTCTACAACATTATTTCATAAGCCATGATGCAAAACCTTGGCAACATCAAAATTTAAAAAACAGTTTACAAAGCACTGGTTTTCGAAGTGGAGCTTCTTCAACTTTCATCTCTAGCGGTTTTTTTTTTTTTTACAAATGAAAATAATTCTCATTGCTGGCTGCCTGTTTTGTAAATTGTGCACCATGGCTTCAAAAGGTTACATGGACACGATACTGGAACTCTTATCAAAGAAGGAATACGTTTAACTTTGGTCAGAAAATTGGCACTAGTGGTTGCAACTGAGGGTTTTTTGTCAGACAAAAGTGAAAATGTAGCTCCAGGTGCCACTTCACTTCCTGCTTAGTGTTGCCAAGACGTCAGAGGAGATCTTGAAACATAGATTGTCTTTGGTGATCTCTGCTGCTCACTCAGGAGTTGGGCTGAGATGCAACAGCAGCAGCGAGGCAGAGCTGGGTGGACAGATGGTACACTCGTATTTATAGGATGTGACAGCAACATTTGGAAGGAGCAGGACATGGTACACAGCTAGTCATCATCCTCATTTTAAACGCAGCGTCGTTCTCCGTGTGTGTGTGTGTGTGTGTGTGTGTGTGTGTGCACACGCGCGTGTGTCTGCTTGTGCCTGTGTACTTGTTATTGCAAATTGTTGTGGATATAGATGAACAGAAAAAGAACACAAATGTGTAAAGCATTAATCAGGTCCTCAATACATTTTAAACCTATAGCTACCAGTGAGTCATCAGTTAGGCCTTACACACACACACACACACACACACACACACGTACTGTTGCATCACCATGATGTCGTTGCCAGGGTCAGGCTGGGTAGTTTAAGCTCCACCTCCTCAATCTGCCAACCCTATGAGAGGAGTGGGTACATGCGTATTTGTGTGTGTGTGTGTGTGTGTGTGTGTGTGTGTATGTGTGTGTGTGTGTGTGTGTGTGTGTGTGTGAGTGAGAGAGTGAGTGAGTGAGAGAGAGAGAGAGAGAGAGAGAGAACCACTGCCACACAAACGCCATCACTGCCTCAGTAGTTCTTGTATTGGATTCTCCACACATAAGCTTATTTGGATTTAAGTAATAAAAGCGCAGCTCCAGCAGAAACTTTTATTATGATCCTCTGACCTCAGTAGCCACAAGCCAATAGTGCTAATAATCAAAAGCATCACCAATTTATTATCTGTCTGAGGCATCCAACACCCAACATCCTCCCACTATCCACCACTGCAGCCTTCTAGTGCACTGAATTTAGGAAGCAAAAATGAAGTCGTTTTTTTTTTTCCAGCATTTTTTACTACTAGCAAGGCTACATGGTGACCCTACAGATGGCAGAGAAGAAAATCTTTTTTTTTATTTATTTTTTTTAATGAATGCTCTTTAAAGACGGCCAACAATGCAGCAGAAGTGCAGTGAGCAAAAATGAGGGTCTTTAAAAATCTCTGTGTTTACATAAGCACAATATTTCTGCGGGTGCCAATGCTGCAAGTGTGGCGAAGGTCACATTAGGCTGTTTTCACAATTGCCTGAAATGACGAATGATGTAGTATTTAAGATCCAAAGAGATGTGAGAATGAGAGCATTTAGTCTAAAAATATGTTGGACCTTGGACTGTTCTTGCTCAGTTTTCACTCTTTATTTACAGGCTTATGGCGTAGTCACTAATGTTTTAGCTATGCATGTTATTTTCAGGATAAGTTGAGTCACTCACAAATACAATCATTTGGCATATGAGTAATACTACACGTGTTCAAGGACATTTTAAGTGAAAAAAAGGTTTTTATGCAATTTCAAAATGTTTGTGTATGTAGCCATGCTCTATGGATGACAGTCAGTTGATAACCAAATACCTGCAAAACTAATGACAC
Organism: Maccullochella peelii; assembly: GCA_002120245.1. Lineage (NCBI taxonomy): Eukaryota > Metazoa > Chordata > Actinopteri > Centrarchiformes > Percichthyidae > Maccullochella > Maccullochella peelii. Next base: position 27,178 of record LKNJ01003101.1, on the reverse strand, counting down.
TCCCATAAGCCTCAGCTGTACTTGTGCTAATTAGCAAATGTTAGCATGCTATCACTCAAAACTAAAATGGTCAACATGATAACATTATAACTGGTAAACAACAGCACGTTGGAACATTCATTGTAAGCATGTTAGCATACTGATGTTAGCATTTAGCTCAAAGCACCACTATGCCTAAGTACAGCTTCACAGAGCCACTAGCAAGGCTGTAGACTCTTGTATGTCTAAAGGTATTAAATATAAAAACCAAGGAGAGAGTCAGTGTTGCACTCTTATATCTGTCTATTAAATATGAAGCTGGAGCCGGGAGACAGTTAGCCTAGCTTAGCATAAAGACTGGAAGAAGCTAGCCTGTGTCTGTTCAAAGATTCTAATTAACACGTTATATTTTGTTTCCTTTAAAGTGTAGGACTGAGTATGTGTGTGTTTTTTAAAACCCCTGTCATGATTTCATTATTCGGGTGTGTGTTCTAATATCTGACCAAGACTTTTTGTTTGTTTGTTTGTTTCTCCTGCTAATAAGGTTTTCTTTAGTTTTTCCTTGCATGCACAGGGTATCCAAACCTACATTATATTGCTATATAATGGGGTTTTTTTGGTCTAAGTGACTGTTGACTAGTTAAACCCAGTTATTAGTTAGATGTAGTTCGTTTTTGGTGCCTATGTCCTTCAACTGTTGTTTTTTTCTCTCTATAAAGTCCTCTGAGAATTGATGAAATATATTGCCCTAAAGTGAAAAACCTAGTAGACAATATTTCAAACAGATGCAATCGGCACTCACAGTGGCAGACTGAAAATGAACAATAGAAATAAAAAAAGCCCACTCTGTTGTGTTTTAATCACCTAAAAGCCTTTCAGTGAGGTGGAGGGGAGTCAGGAGCGGAGGTGGGGAAGGAGATGAAGGAGGGAAATATGGGGGGGAAATGAAGGAAGCAGGAAGCGAGGAGAGATGCGGAGGGCATGTTCAAGCCAAGATGGAAAATACTAATCTTTCTTTCTGACTTCCCTTGGTAGCATTTATTATCTTTTTATGTACATTAGCTGCAAAGTGATGCAAGCACATTAATAGTATTTGGTCATCTAACAGCAAACGCAATCGTCTCAAACACAACATGAAAAATAAGTCAGACTATCAAAAATATCAATCACACATTTAGATTTAACACACCATTTAAAAACACATGGGGTGTGTAATCTGCTGCTGTGTTAGTTCCTTCTTTGTTATGTGTATCCATTTTTTTTAACCTCTCTTACATCCTCCTCTCTCTCCCTCTCCATCTTCCTATTCTCCTTACGAGCCTGTCAAGCTGTTCCCATGACAACGGTGACTGCTAGCTGTCAGCAGTTGCCATAGCAATGAGATGTGATCTATCTGGGAGGGTGAACGGCCACATTTGGACCATTTTGTTTGGTGTCGTTTGCATGAGTGTGTGTGTGTGTGTGTGTGTGTGTGTGTGTGTGAAGCTTTGATGTTATTCATGATGTTATTAACTTTGCCCTGCAGGACCTACCAGTCTCCTTTTTATCCCATAAATCAAATTTGTAAAGTCACCTGTCGGATGACAGAAACACACACACACACACAACACTGCAAACAACATTGTCCTAACAAAGACTTTGTTAAACAAGAAAACATTCTGCCAGTAGGGTGAGATAATTAAACTTAAATTCAAGATTAGTTTCATTTGGGTCACTTTAAACTGTTCATATTACAACAGATTGCGGCACATGTATCAAGAAAATAGATTCTAGAGAATTCTTTAAACTGACTTAAAATAAAACTGTTTTGCAGTGAAAAAAGGAAGAAACCACAGAAGAAAGAAGGTGAAACAAATAGCTGTCTGCACCTGAACTGAAACCGAATATATATATATGTACCTTTTGCACACTGTGTGTGTGTGTGTGTGTGTGTGTGTGTGTGTGTGTGTGTGTGTGTGTGTGGGGAAACTAGAGGTGCAGCGATGTGATCTGCAGCATCGGTTTGAGCATCAATCAGCAAATGAATCTGTCCGCTTCATATAAGACAAGCTATCCTTTTCACAAAATGCACTTTGGGGTAATAAACGTTGTCTGCTGTGAAGAAAAAAAAATGTCATTGGTGTTACAATCGATCAGCAGGGTGACAGAAATACAGAATGCACCTTGTGGAGTTGACACTCACATTCACCCAATTTATCCATTTCACTGTATATTACTGACAATGGCATGGATGGATATAAAAATACTGTGCTCAATAATGGATAAACAGTTACTGATGTTCCTCGGTAAGTCAGGTTTTATTCCTCTGGTATTCACAGGCATGAAAACATCTTTCTAATGTGTCAAAACCAAACTAAAACAATCCACTGGGTTGTTGCTGAGGGCTGAATTTTCATAATTCATCCAAATGATGTCCTCAGATTGAGTACCTGGATAAATGTAGCCATTCTGTACCTCAATGCTCAGATACGTAAAACATTAAAACTAATCTGAAAATAGAAGTTTTTTCCAACATTTCTCTCAAGGTCTCTTTTGAAAAGAAATCTTTGAACGACGAGGCTGATTAAATGAAGGATTCGGTCAAATCTGTCACCCATCAGTACATGTGGTTACAGTGATTTATTAAAGTAAAAAAGCTTTTCTCATTATGCAGTGGCTTAGAATACAAGGTTCAAAACTAGGCTAATTTTCTGAAAAATAACTATGAGCTGTTCATCCAAAAACCTTTTGAATATAGGACTAAAACTTTTATGTTAAAATAAATAGCAGAACTCTTTAATTTGTACTTGACTCTTTTAGCTGCTTTAGTACTCAGGTCAGGGCTGCACATCGGCAAGTGGACGCACTAACAAGATGAGTGGTGTCAGTTGGCCGGATCAATAAACATATTAGCAAATCTGTGTGCTATTCCTCTGACTGACACACAAACACACACATATTATAAGTTGCAGACAGCTCAGCCCAGCCAACAGCTTGGAAGATAAATAACCTACAGCTAGTCTTCTCATCTTATGCTCTCCATGCGCACTCACACAGTCAGACACATAGAGGCGCACAGGCTGATATCTCAGCCATCACCTGTCAATCTGCTCTGCCTCTCAGCTATAAACACTGACTTTTCCGAAGAGCTGTGGGCCCCATGGAACGTTTAAAGCTCAGCAGCTCAGAAAGTTACTTCGGGGGAAAACACTCCTCGAAAACAACAGAAAGTGTCAATCTCAGACGGACATAGGTATTTGCTGTCAGGTGCTGTTCAGTTAAAAACATCATATCTCAGAAGCACTTTGTAACCCTTGTTTGGAAAAGTGCTACGCAAATAAAGTTTTACTTACTTATTTACTTGCTTACTATCACCAGAAAATAATGTTAATATTACAGATGAAGTACAATGGCAACTTTTTAAAAATGTTGTTTCTTCAATATCTGCACATGGCAACAATGGTATGGTTACGGTTAGGGAAAGATTGTGGTGTAAGTTGTCTTGATTAAAGTAGAAGCTATTTGTTCTGTCAGATACGCATCAGACGGATAACTAAAAAACATGGCTGACATACCTCCAATGTAGACGAGCCTGTACATGCCCATCCACCACCCCAAGCTTATATAGGGTATGGCATTTTATCTTAGGTGAGAAAAATGCTGCCTGAAAAGATAATACAGATTGATTTAATAAATCACAATTATTAATCACAACTAAGCATTCTTTTAAACTACAGTAGGTGTTTCAAGGGAGAAAAATTCCAATTAATTGTAGCACTTAATCTATCGTTTTTAGTTTGGGAGACAAAAATTGTGACATCTGATTCTTCCTGACAAACTACCTGTGTACCAGCGAGCTGCAGCTGCATACATCTTCCTCAGACAACAACATGCCATGGGCTTGCATGAAAGCAAGAGGTTAAATTTGTCACTGACAAAAGTTTATTAAAACTTTTCCTTACCCTGTTTGTCATCCATCACCTGAACAGTTAACAAATGCCTCAGGATACTTTTATTATTTGTTTCAAAGGAGCAGGAGTCTAATCTCTCTCTCAGATAGGGCATCAGGTTACATCTACGCACACACTGACTTGGCTGTGAAAAATCTCCTGTCAAGCAGAACTCACAGTCATTCCTACAAGCCAAGACAAGAGCCACGACGGCCTCGACTCTGATCTGCAGACTCATCAGGACCCCAGAGGAGACCAGCAAATGAGCGCTTAATATCGAAGGAGAGTTTCCAGGCAAGTTGGCACATTTTTCAACACAGAGATGCCAGCACTGGAGGGAAGTGAAAATAACTTAATTCAATTGTACAGTAAAGTCTCAGGAAACAGCCAGCCTTACATGTCAGCATAGAGTGCTTGCAACTTTCCCTTATAAACAATAGAGTAATTTAAACTCTGGAGCCCTGGAACCGACCAAATGTAGTAAAAGTTACCAGACAAATAAAAATACAGCTGACATACATAAATAATACTGTTTAATAGTTGGAGTGGAAATGGAGTGGAAAAAGCATAAATCTTTATATTTTTCCTTTAACCTCCAATCAAATGGTTTATCTACCATCAAACAGTTAATTCAAACTTCACATATTTTATTCTTCTATTTATCTATCATCAACTAATTTTATATTTTTCAACTTTTTTTTCAATTGCCTAGTTTCCACATGCAACATTTCCTTTTTGTCCTTGCATATACAATGACTTGGGTGTGTCCTTGCCTGTCCAGAAAAGTGATTGGCCTAGGTTTGTGTTAGTGTTAGTGTGTGTGTGTGTGTGTGTGTGTGTGTGTGTGTGTGTGTGTGTGTGTGTGTGTGTGTGTGTGTGTCATCAGCAGAGCAATCAACTGATTGGAGGTTAAAGAAAAAAGTATAGAGCTTTATATTTATTTTTACATTCCATTTTAATTATTTAACTAACAAAACAGAATTATTTTTGAATTGTCTGATAATCTTTTACTACATTTAGACAGTTTTGGGGCTCCATAGTAAACACTACGTCTAATACATAGTCAACTGAAATGTAACATTTCTTCAAATGTTTCTTCTTTGTCTTCAAATGGCATAATATATTGTAGGGCCTCTTACTCTTTTCTTAAAGTCAAATATCCACTATGTTTTATTCCTAAAAAGTTCACTTTTGGAGATAGATGTTTTTCACCAGATAGGGATGATAAACACTGTCAGTCAGCATGGTGCTCTCGGCAGGATAAAGCTCCCATAATCAACATTTAAACAAGGCTTCAATGGAAGTCTTTTCTCTTCTCTTTCCTCTCTCTCTCTCTCTCTCTCTCTCTCTCTCCTTCTGAATATGAATCTTGGTTATGCTCTTCAGCTGTCTGTTTCTTTGATGTTGGTGCCAGCTAGGACACGAATGGGTGCAATGATTCTCACTGGCAAGATATAGATCCAAAATTCACAATATTCACACACACAGACAAAAAAACGCAAATACACAGCAGGCGGTCCAAAGCATGAAATGTATTCCCTGGAAAACAAACAGAAAACAGAATTTGTACTACTGACAGTCAGTCTAGCTGAAGCATATAAGAAGGGAACAATGAATATTTAAAAAGAGGGAAAAAACAAATGAGTCTGTGTGTGTGTGGGTGTGTGTGTGTGTTCAGTGGGTAGTTAGAAAGCACAGATTTTTTTCCTGAGGAAGCAATGTCTGCAGGAGCAAGCGTGTGTGTGCGTATGTGAGTCCACCTCCTGTGTGAGTGTGTGTGAGTGTGTGTATGCGTGTGTGTGTGGGAGTAAGCGGTAGGTTTCAATAGAGGCAGCTTGATAACGCTCTCCACTCAGCTGTGTTAATAATATCCCACTCTGATGGGCCCTCAATCATCCGAGTGCGCGTACACACACACACACACACACACACACACACACACACACACACACACACACACACACACACACACAGAGGCGGTTGTCATACTATTGCCTATACTATAGTGCAGTGTAATAAGAACAAAAAGCTCTCACTAGGATTAGAACTGTGGGGAGAAAAACTGCTTTCCAGAAAAAGGAACAGCACACTACATAAGTATGTGGACAAACCAACATTACACCCATATGTGACTGTTGAAAATGTCCAGAAACATGGGCATTAATATGCTGCCATAACAGCCTCCACCCTACTGAAAACTCAAATTCTTATGCACCAAACTGGGAAAACCATTTCTAAATGGACCTGGCTTTGTGCACGGGGGCATTGTCATGCTGAAACAGGAAACAGTGCCCTTCCTCAAACTGTCGGAAGGACACCATTATCTAAACTATCATATAAACGATAAATGATATAAACTATCATTGTCTGCTTTAGCATTGAGAGTTTCTTTAACTGGAACTGAGAGACCTAGTCCAAACCAGGAGAAACGGTTCCAGACCAAAACTACAGTATGTGGTCAGGATTCAATTCAATTCAATTCAGTTTTATTTATATAGCGCCATTTCATAACAACGTTATCTCAGGGCACTTTGTCATAAAGAGCAGGTCTAGACCGACTCCTTATGTGTACAGAGATCCAACAATTCCCACCAAGAGCAAGCACAAGCAACAGTGGCAAGGAAAAACTCCCTTTTAACAGGCAGAAACCTCGAGCAGAACCAGGCTCTGGGTGGGCGGTCATCTGCCTCGACCGGGAGTGAGTCAGGAGTGTCCATATACTTTTGGCCATATTGTACATACATATATATATATATATATATATATATATATCTCCATCTCATTTGCACCCCCCCGAATGTGTGTATGCTGTGTTCAAGCAGAGCTTTTTAATTCCCCAAGAGGCATCTGCAATCAACATTTGTGCTCCAGATCTGACTGTTTGTACTTGAGTGTGTGGTTGAAGAGGGGAGACGGAGAGCCTGCGCCACTTTTAATTAAAATGAAACCGAGAAGAAGAAGGAAGTGGCTGTAATTTTAAGAGAAGCATCCTTATTGTCAATTATTAGGATTCTGTCACGCTCCGCCTTGTCCACGATTATCATTAGTGTCCTTGTAAAGATTTCCCTGTGTAAGAGTGTGTGTGTGGTCTGACTGATGCTTGATGTGCCGCCCAAAAATATCATTTCTTGCATGTGCGCATATATTTAATCTGGAACATGTTCTTGCGTCACACCATTATCTGCCTCACTCTAAATGGCTTCTTATTAAGTTAGATAATAGTTATCATACTTTAATCTAATTGTCTGTTACTTGTACTCGTTGTCATCAAAGGCCCATATCTTTGTTTATGTCACAAAGATATCCGTATTTGGATTAATACCAGAAGTGGGCACAACATACACATACATACACAGTTTTCAGAAATTGTCTAGATTGCCTCTTACTCTGTTAAATTATATTTTAATCACATACCTAAAGTAATCATATAAGAAAACACGATTTGTAGTTGAACCCTACCTTCAAAAAAAAGAAAAAGAAAGAAAAAAGGTAAAAGTAAGTCTAAACAGAATCTAAATAAAAGCTGTGTGACAGTTAATGGAAATGGATTGTGAAAATAGAGCAGGAGGATTTAACGGTGAGGAAATGCAAGTAGCATGCATGATCCTTCTTTAAAACCTGAAGGTTGTGTTTATAATCGGAGGAGGCCAAGATGAAAATAAACATGCGTCTATGATTAAAAAAAAAAAAATCTGAAAAGCTCTCTTGGCCATTTTGCATGCCCTTTTGAGATGGTCTCTTACTTCAGTTAATCAATTATTGCCCAGCGTGTGCATGATTTGAGCGTTTCGATTTGACCGAGTTATGACTCTGATGTGATTGATAATTATGATTTATTAAATTAATCTGGATCATCTTTTCAGATCGCATTGTGTGTTCATATTTGAATAATGCTTTTGTTTGTTTACATCCCCTAGTATTTATGTAAGGAGGCTTTATCTATTTTCTGCTATGGGGTCTTGATTTCCATTAGTGGATTTAGTCAAAAGGACAAGAATGACAAGTGGGAAGGTTCTTGTTGTCTCTCAGTTTCACAGAATGTCTATATAGCTATAACGCAGAATTAACTCTATAATTTCTGTTAGCAGTGGGAATGTAAATCCCCATCACCCCATTAAATTACCCTAAGACCATAACGAGGATAAAACTGCACTGGCGTGAAAATATATTCCATCTGCTGTGCATGACTGCTTTCAGTCTGGGCAATTAAAGCGCATTACAAATACAGATTGTGCAGGAGGGGTCATTTCAAAATATGTCTGAGCACCATTTGTATATTCTGGACATGGTTGCATTCATCTACATATGAAGCATTAAATTTCAGCGTTTCTCAATCATCTCTTGTGTTTGTCCCCAGCATCTCCAAAACAATTTCAAATTACACGGTTTTCCCTCGGGGCATCACATCCCCAGCAGGCCACCTGCACAGATAATAGCCAGAGTTATGGGTATGACGGTGATATGATGGATACAAGCTGCAGCTGAGCATCATCAACAACACTCAAGTACCCATAATTATAGGAAAGAGCCTCCTCAAGGCTGTTATAGCATTTATATGACAGTTACCACAAGTACAGAGTAAAAGGCTCCCTTTGGCTCCCTGGTTGTCCCAGCAGTTGTCATAACCAACCAACCAATATAATACAGTGGGCTCTCCTTTAGCGACCAATAATTAATTATTACAGCAATCTTTGTTTTTTGAAAAATGTCTCTGACCAATCAGATCTCTTAGATGAAACTATCTCTGCATGATAGCTTGCCTTTACAAACCCATGACTTTAGACCAGCGTCCTCTGCAATCAGATAGGTGGAGCAAGTCATCCTGTAATACATCGGTAGTTTGGGTTTTTAATGGAGACTTTTAGTTGCACATGATAATCTAAAAGTTGTTTCAGAAGCTTCTACTCTGACAAGAATTCTAGTTTAGAGTAAAGTCCCAAGAGACACCCACAAGAACTCAAAAGGGACTCCAAACCTGTTTGGCCAATTGCCACAGCAGAGTAGAGCTTCAATCTCACTCAGATCTTAAGGAAAAACAGGGTCAGCAGCAGCATTTATTTCTGTCAGGTTGGAAAACAGTGGTACGGTGGACTACAGGGAGTACTTCGACTAAAGCTAGAAAATACAAAACGAAAGTAGTCCGTTTTTTCTTCCAGTTACTCATCCAAGGGACTAGTCAGTCACAAGCCAGGCGTTCTGCTGAGATGCAGCAGAGCTCAACCTCAGGCTCAGGACTCCCTGAGGACGCATAAGTGGGTGCTGTGATCACAAAATAATTTCTATTAAGCAAACAGGATATAATACAGCACTTTCCTCTGTTGGCCAATGCACCTTTGGTGTTACCTGGCATGTCATTTAGTATGTCCAGCATTTTTCAAGCCCTAAAGGCTCACTCCCAAGTGCAACATTAGCTGACTGTTAAAATCAAACGGTTGGTACTAGTCAAGCAATCAAAAACATACAGCTAATTACAAATAGGTTACACACTCTATAGGACACAGAGGTGACCAGCACAAGAAACTCTTGGAAACTGTAAACTGTGCTCATTCTAGTTCACTAAACCCTTTTTCAATATGTTTAGCTTTGTGCATCACAGCACTGGAAATGAACCCACACTTGGGTGACTCTTAATTAACCAGGCGTTCTCGGGCTCAACCACGGATGTATTAGGAGAACTGGAACTGAAGAAGATAGCGCCCCATTTGTTCCGGTGAGAGCTACCTTTACTCAGCGGACACAAATGACAAAAAAAAAAGTTGCTCAGGCCTTCCACACTCCCCGCACACATGAAAAACGTTGAAATTATTTACAGATGCAGCTCTTTGTACTCAACACATAAGCACCTGTTCCTCTCCCTCTCCATCCTCCAGAGCTCTGGCCTCTGACTACTGCACATGGACTACAACTTCTCTAGACTTATTTGTATTTACCCCTTTTTTGTGTCGTATGCTATTGTGTATTCTCCATTTATGTTTAAGCATGTACACTCCTTTTAATGATTCACAATTCTACCTCAATAAGTCCTACATAGTTTCACTACTAGACTCTTCTGCACATTCACATTCCTTGAGGTTTTTTTTTATTTTTATTGGACCCAATGCCTCAAATAGTGATACAACAGAGAGTGACGTCAGAGTGTTTGTGTTGCTTAGAAAAATTTATTCATCATTTCACGCTTCTTTTGTGATTACTGTGTATGAGAAAACAGTCTTGGGCTAAAGTGCGCCATGTTACCTGCAATTCAGTCTGCGGGCACTACACCCACATTGCCTCGCAGTCCAGCGCTGCTCTTCTCTTGGACATAGTGGGCTCAACATGAGGCTGGGTAAGCAGTTGCTTAATCTTTATTATATGTGTTAGAGCTTCGGGTTGACTGAAACTTCAATAAGCTCTTAGCCAAAATAATTCACTGACGCTCACAAAAATAAAATGTAAAACATGTCTTTGTGTAAACTTTGAGTAGTGCTTTCCTGTACTTCTTGCAAAGTAAAAGCCAGACCCAATTATCTGTGCTGGAAAGAGTTTACTACAAAGCAGTTTTATCTGAAGAAACTATTACATGTGAACCACAGTCACTGCCAACACGTAAATACAAATTGTATTAAATTAGAACACCTCCACCTTTTGTATGTTCCTCAGTTAATAACTGAAAAATCGGAAAAACCAACACTTAAAATGTATTATTTGTTGTCGTCATGTCAGTAAAAGAGCTGTCCCTGAGTCTGACAGTGCTTTGTGTGTTGCTATGCACTGCTATTGTTCAGTATGAGTGTTAATTTATTCACTCAAGGGTTTGTGTCTCCATCTATTCATTTTAATGACTGACAGCCAAGAAAGGCTGCTAATGCCTGCTGGAGAGCGCTCGGATTATTTGATACAACCGAGGCCCACAGCTGCCAACAACAGCGTTTGTTTCACTCTCCTGGTCAAAATACAGAATAAAACCTTCAAGCAGCAGTTTGATGTTTTTTGTAACCCTAATGACGTTCCTGAGGTGCAGTGCTACAGAAAATCCCAGTGATGAGCTTGTTACTGCATTACTGTTTGTGTGTGTTCTTGCGCGTGCACGCATGCTTTGCTCTTACCTTGCGGCCGTCGCTCGCGTGGCAGTTGACGTTGAGCGGAGTAAGCAAGGCCATTAGCTTCTCCTCGTTTCCGCTCCTGCAAAATGTACACACACAAACGCACACACACACACGTTAGGTAGAAAACATCCAATACTCATAGAGGATTAGCACTGTTCCTCAGCAAGAGAGTGTGGGGGAGAAAATGAGGGCGAATGAGATAAGAGGCTTGAGACTGAAGGGAAAAGACTGAGAAATTTCATCTGCAGAAACAGACAGGGATGGATCGAGGGGTGTGTGTGTGTGTGTGTGTGTGTGTGTGTGTGTGTGTGTGTGTGTGTGTGTGTGTGTGCTTTCTTGTTAACCTGACTGCAACAAGCTACACAAAATCTGTTGGAGAACACCATTTCGCCCAGCTACAGAGGAGTTAAGATTTTGTTTAAGTTGTTGATCTGTGTCCTGACTCTTAGGCTCACTGCCCTGGCATTGGGTGACCACCAGGAAAGTGTTGCCAAGGCAGCGGCCAATCCAACCATCATCCCTGTGTCAGCTGTAAAGGAAGAAGCTGTCAGATGGAAAGAAAAGGATTATTCTTCTATTCTTCCATGTTCCCCTCCTCTCCCTCTCTCCATTTACTTTTGTTTTGTTGGTCGGGCCTCTCCTCCTTCTCTTTGTTTCTGTATCTTTTGCATCTCTGTGCAAAAACATGGATGTGACATTCACATCCTCTCCATCTCTCCCCTCACTCTTCCTGCTTTTCTCCATCTCCCGTTATCTGCTGTCTCTTGTTCTCTTACCCTTATCCATTCTCACTCTCTTTTCATCCAAGCTGTCCACCTTTACCCTCCCCTCTCCACCCTTAGTCTCTTCTTCTCCACCTTTACCTCTACTGCTCAGCATCTTCCTTTTAGTTCTCTCATTCTTTTGCTCAACTGCCCACCACCTGCTGCTGGTACCCTAACACGAGAGAGCCTTCATTTCGATGCAAACAACATCTTGAGGATTTAACAGGGACGAAGGACATGCCGCTGTATGTGTGTGTGTCCTTCAGAATCAGAATCAGATTTATTGCCAAGTAGGTTTTCACATACAAGGAATTTGCTTTGGTGAATTGGTGCATGAATAAGCAAAGTAGAGAGAAATAGAAATATATACAGATATATAAAATAAAGCCACTAAAAAGCAAGTACTGTAGAGAATTTAGCTATAAAAAATGTGAAGAAATATAAAATAAAATAAAATAACATAAAATTTGAAAGAAAACAAAAACTGTACAATAATATGAATATGAAGAACTGAACTTGTCTGTTGAATAGATGTATGGACAGCACAACCTAGCATCTAGTCAATTAACAATGAAATGAATCAAGTCAAAAGACAAAACCAAAACATTTAAGGGATAGCTCAACATTCTGGGAAAAATATTTCTTGATGAGAATAAAATAGGAAGCCCCGCTCAGCAGCAGACTACTACCTTTAGACAGGGCCCGGCTACCTGTTTCCTCCTGTTTCTAGTCTTTATGCTAAGCTAACCATGTGCAGGCCCCAGCTTCATATTTAACGGACAGATGTGACAGTGGTATCAATCTTCTCATCTAACTCTCGGAAAGAAAGCAAATAAGCCTGTTTCACAAAATAACTGTTGTTCCTCTAAGTTGGTCCAACGCACCCGCTCCAGGATGACTATCTTGGTAAGATCACCAGAGTGAAGAGTCACATATCATATCTTGATTCTGCTGAACTCTGTCTCACTGAAGCATTTCCAAGGTGCAATCAGTAACAGTTTACCATGTTTTTGTTGTGAATGCTCTAAAGGCTCTCACAAATGATCTACAGTGGCCCACAAGGGACAATGCTCACAACCATCTAAATATTTATACATTTTTACACTTGAAGAGAAATGAAAATGCACCTCTGAGAATCTCTGTGACTATCTCAAAGCTTTCCAAATCACTTAAAGAAAGATAGACAAATGAAAAGATAAACAATAGCCTTCTAGGAATTTAACGTTTACATTTGGATTGGTTAAAGCTGATTTAAATCAATACTTTTATATTATCAATGGATCAAATAACCAGGTGTAATATGAAAGGTGTCACTCGTAGTATAAACAATAGAACATGATCACCTGATTCTGCCCTTCCCCTCAGCTCTAGGGAGCATTTTAACATATTTCAGCTCAACGTTTTGTTTTATGGCCCAAACCTCTCTACTCAACAGATGCAGCAGAAAGCTGATGTCAGCGAAAAAGCTCTGATGAACCCACTGTGTGCTACTCAGTGGTGAAAAGTAACTAAGTACATTTACTCAAGCACAGTACTTAATACAATTTTGAGGTACTTGTACTTTCTAGTATTAGTATTTCCATTTTCTGCTACTTTCTACTTCTATTTCTCCACAACATTTCAGAGACAAATATTTTACATTTTACTCCCTTACATTTATTTGATAACTTTAGTTACTAGTTATGTTACAGATTCAGATTAATAATATATAACAAATAAATAAATTCTGATGTATTATCATAGGTTAAGATAATTTAAGACTTTATTGAGATCCCCAGCAGTATACAAATATAATGCGGGTTTAAACATTAAATAGATCGGTTGTGGGGAATAATTAGCCTCACATCAGTGTTTATCTATAGGAACTCTATTTAATGGAACATTTAAAATACATTTTAATGAGCGGGAAGATTTCCAGTATTTACAGCTAATAAATCACAAGAGAACACCTAGATCAGCAAAGAGTTTTGCCCTTATGAACATTAACGATCTGTTTTTTTTAGTCAATGCATCGAGTCACAGCATTACTCTCACACTAGAACCATTTTATTATTCTTCTATACCACTGTGCTACGAATAAAAAGGCAAAAAATATAAGTCATGTGTGGGAGTTATCTGACCAAACACAACACTAAAAAAAGTTAAAAAAAGAAAAAGAAACTCTCCTGCAAAATGACACTGGTGATGAGTCAGTCAGTGGCTCAGCTGTGATAGAGGTACACTGAGTTCACAGTTCACACTTAAATAGCCTACTGACCCCATAATACACTGGGGTACAGCTATGCTAGGCTGGCTGGCAGCTGCTTCCTTGTGTGCGTGTGTGTGTGTGTGTGTGTGTGTGTGTGTGTGTGTGTGTGTGTGTGTGTGTGTGTATGTGTGTGTGAGAGTGTATGTGTATGTGTATGAGAGTGTCTGTATGCCTGTGTATGCCTGGGAGACAGACAGAGAGAGGGGGGGAGTAGAGAGAGAGAGAGAGAGAGAGAGAGAGAGAGAGAGAGAGAGAAGGAGGGAGGCTGTTGAGGCATTGAGCGCTCAGCCACCCACACACAATCCCAAACATAAGCTATGCCATTTCCACATGCAAGAGACGAAAACACACACACACACACACACACACACACAGTCTACATGCACTGCCTGCAACCATAACATGCCTCAAAAATGCACAAGTGTCCCTGGCCCACATGTACCGAGCTCTCTGGATCTCAAACACCTGTCTAGTGTAGGGGCTGAGTGTAGGAGCTGCGTGTGGGTGTGTGTGTGTGTGTGTGTGTGTGTGTGTGTGGTGGTAGGGATGGAGGAGAAAGGGGAGGGAAAGAAAGAACAAGTGATAAACAGTTTGACAGACAGGGAGAGAGCGGCAAAATGACTGGAAGCAAGAAAGCAACAGAAGGAATGAGGAAGATGAGAAACAAGGACCGGAAACAGAAAACATAAGTGGATCAGAGAGGAGAGGAAGGGGAGGTAGCAAAGAGAGAGAGAAGAGGGAAGAAGGGCAAACATGGAAACATGAATAAAAGAGAAGGGGGGGTAAGAAGAAAGGGAGAAATGATTAAAAAAATAAATAAAAAGACAAAATTGGAGGAAACAGTGAAGCAGGAGGAGAGTAGAGGAGACAATGAGATAAGTGAGGAGAGGGAGGGAAAAGGAAACAGGAGAGGAGCAGAGCAGAAAGTAAGCATGGAAACAAGAGATGAGAGGGAGCCACAAAACGGAACTGGTGAACAAGGAGGAGAAAAAAAAACCATGAAAGGATGTCACAAAGTAGGAAAAAAGCAAAATACGGCGAGAAAATAGGAGAGAAAAAACCCCCAAATGAAAACAAAGAGCATGCAGAGTCTGGTACTCACCTCGCCGCCTCCAGCAGCTCATCCTTCTTGTATTCACCTAGATGGTTACAGAAGATCATGGTGTCAGACAACTGGCCGCCAACACACAACGACCACACACAGACACACATGATCAAGCAGAGAGAACAACCACACACACATGTAAAGACACACACACACACCCACACACACACACACACACACACAGAGAGGAAGGATCTATCTATTGGGGGAAGACACCATCTCTCTTTCTAGCTCTCCTCCTTCCTCCCCCCTCCCTCCTCCTCTCTTTCTCTGCCATTCTCGCTCAGTGCGCACCCCTCTGGCTCTGGTTGCCGTGACGATGCGTTGCCGGCAGCGACCACAGCACGTTCATTGTTTGGGCGACGAGCGGCACAGTGGCACGCGCTCTGCCTCTATCCGTCCGTGTGTCCGTCCATCCCTCCCTCCTTTGCCGCGTTTGGGTCCCGTCTCTCGGCCGCCACTCATATTGCTAACCATCTTTCCTCGTTCTCCATCATCTCTGTCCCTCTCTCTCTGGCTCCCTGCTTTTTCCCCCCTGTGGGCTCAGGAGGCGCAGTTACCATCAAAAAACACAACAGAAATAAACAAACCCCTCCCCCTACCTCCCTCGCCCTCTCTCCAGCTCTCTCTCCCTCTCTTAGCCCTGCCCCCCTGCTACTACAGTCACAACACACACACACACACACCTTCCCATATGTGTCTTTTCTGCCTGGGAAACAGGCAAAGGTGGGGGAGACAGAAGCTCTTCTCAGACATTGAATCGGTAACATTGCTGGATTCTATCTGTAATCTATCTGTAATGGCTTTTTGGCACTCAAACATAGGGCTTCCTTTAAGGGTGCGCCATATGACAATCAAATGGCCTTTCGATGATTAAAAAGAAGATCTGCAATCATCAAAATTGAAGCAGCAGAGGCAGAAATGACTCCTGACAATTTGTCCCTAGCATGGGTCAAGCTCCAAACACTGGATCCTACACTTCCCATAATACCAGTCTATAGCGTCTTCCATCAGACCCTCCCTGCCTCTTAAATGCCCACTTGTTTCAAACTCCACATCTCCATTGTGTAACGCAGGCTTTCTTCTAATAATGTTAAAGCTCAAACCCACTCTGATATAACCCTGATGACATCATCAGGGTTGTTTTTTTAAAACTTTAGAAAGCTCCTCTCAGAGCCACAGAAGAGATTAACAGTTTTCACAAGCTGAGTAGTAGACGAGTAAACTGAACTTCATGTGTAAAATTGCTGGAGTTTAGGTTAGCTTAGCTTCTAAATATCACTAATTAACACGTTCTAACTAATTTTCTCAAGTGACCTACTCTGTGCTGTAAGGGAAGTTAATATTATGGAAATGCTATAATTCTGATAATAAAATCTTAAACAACTACTGTGAATAAATACATAGCTAGTAATTATGTTATGTTGTTACTTTATCATCGGACCAAGGCTCAGGCAGGAAAGTTCCATGTTGGAAGTTTCACATAAATGTTAATGCCTTTATTTCCACAGGCCTTATTTCCTTTATTAGCCTGCCACTGCTTCACATGAAAAGCTTTCCAATGGCGAACCTGCAGGTGACTTTTATTGTGAAATAGCTATATAAGCTATATAGCTGAACTTTGTTGCTATTCTTCAATAAAATGTGGTCTACACAACATAATATGAACATATTTGATGCCATTTGGTCAGCAGATCAGTTTTAACTATTGATGGGAGGAATAGTAGAAGAAGAATAGAAAAGAAGCCACAGTGAGATGTGAGATGTTAGATGTAGAGCTGTAGGTGACAGGCTCTTATTGCTGTTTGCGTGCACCAGTGGCCCTCCAACATGTCATCAAGGTAAACAATGCCTTTTACACAAAACCACACGACAAGGTCTGACCTAGTAAGATTGCCTTTGCAACTGAAAAGTGCCTTGAGGGCTTATTCACACATGAAAACCAATATGCTAATTTACCAGAGCCTTTACGCAACAAAGTTCATCTCTGAAAGGGGCTGGAGAGAAAGAGAGAGGTATAAAATTGAAATAGGAAATAAAAAAATAAAAATTCAAAGGAAGATGGAGAGGTAAGTGTGATACAGATAAATGGAAAGAAGATGAGGAGGATGGGCTGTGTGTACACGGCACAGACGAAGGGGTGGGGTAGGGCGAGGAGCGAAGAAGAAGGGTTAGAAAAAAGGGAAGGGGGGAAGGAGGGAGGAACAAAGGATTTGTAGATGAAAGAGAGAAGGGATGATTAGGGATCTGGAAACTGACATGCATGGATCTGACACAGTATAATTGGTGTTAGAGAGGCTAAGGCGGAACAGTCAGAGGAAGAAGAACGGGGGAGACAGAGAGGGCCAGAGAGATAGAGAAATCTGAATACAAAGAGAGAAATGTACAGAGAGAGAGAGATCAATACACTGAATTAGATGCTGTAGTTTTGAACCAATTTATGTGCTGAAACAGAATCATTTTCCATTACACACCTGACAGTCACAGTCCTTACAACTGTCTTTATTAAATTATTAGTTATTACCATGACCATTGTGATCATCACTATTAAAGTGCATCACACGCAACTATTTTTCATGTCAAATAATTTTAAGCCACTTTTATGGATTATACAAAATTGTTTTTCCTCGTAGAGAAAATGGGAAAGAGTTGGGAGGAATGCTCGAACCCACTCCTATCAGAAGTCTTACAAATCCGTCACACTTTAAACTTCATTCAAACTTTAAACGTTGAACTTCATTGGTTTAAAATTAAGCTTTTAAGCTTTTTGATATCGTGTTACAGCTAGAGTGGGTGAAGTCATCAATATTAACCTCTCTGCAGCAGTGGTTTTATAAACAACAATAAGTGAATTCTCTCCCACAGTTTTCACCCTTCAAACAGGCATTTTACATTAAAGGGTTCAGCTGCGCCTCCTAAAAGTCTAAGGGAAAGATTTACTTTTTGAGTTATGACTAAAGACAGGAAGGGAGTGACTCAGTCTCCCAATTCAATTAGAGTGTAACTTACACCTGAGCGAAAACATTTCTTATATCATTATGTTCAGCTGAGTCTGCTGTCATGCACAGTGTGCAAATGAAGGCGTACAAATGAATTGTAGGCAATACGAGATATGCTTTTTGCTCAGCCACAGTTTGCTTCCAATATTATTCATGTTTTGAGAGCTAAAGTGATTGTGACTCAGCAGTTTTAATTAGTCTCTCTCTCTCTCTCTCTCTCTCTCTCTCTCTCTCTCTCTCTCTCTCTCTCTGTCACACACACACAATGCAAGGACAGGTTAGCTTCGTATGGCTGCTAATCTGCTGCCACTTAGCTGGACTATACCTCCCACACTTTAAGCAACATGATTATTATACATTTTTCCTTTGCAGGGATTATACTTAGTTTCTTCTTTACACCTCATTTGCAACCAAGAAAGATAAATATAGATATATGGACTTCTGGAGTGGGTTTTTCCTGCCAATCTAAATATAAGAATAGAGGATAGAGAGAAATAGAAATAGAGGAATAACCAACTAACAAGAAAAAAGAAATACAGCATACAATGTTGGAAACTGTGAAACTAAAATGACATTTAAATCTGGCTTCAGTTAGACTTAAAAGACAGGTTTTTTTGTTGGTTTTTGTTTGTTATTTTAATACTACCACCAGGAGTCGCCAAACATACACATTCTGTAACATGCAACCATGGTTCTTTAATGGATGGAAAACAATAAACAAAGTGAAAAAGCCATTTATCATTTATATCAAATCACTGGACCTGCTGCCACCAGAATAAAATGATGACACATCCCCTACCTGGCTGTGGCTAGCTTGTTAAAGTGGCTAAGTGTTGGCGGTGACAGAAAGGGATGAAAAGAACAGCACAAAGGCTGCAAAGGGTAGGAACTGGCTTTATCCCAACAGCTTTTAATAAGTGAGACAGAGTCAGAACACGACTGCTCACTGATTGTAAGTGATACTGAGTCACAAAGTCAGCAAAACACTTCAAATGTCATATATTAATAGGAAAATATTCATTTCAATACGGGCAACAGATACCTGCCTTTGGTTGCATCTACACATTCAAAGTGGCAAAGACAGAGGAGGATGTATGTATTTAAGTATGTATGAACACATCTGAGTCTGACAGGGCGTGCGTGCGTGCGGTGTCAACAATCCTGCTGACTCCAAACAGAAGAGACAAGGACAGGTTAAAGCCCGGGACAGGCTAGCTGCCGCCTGAATGATGATATTACGTGTGTTTGTGTGTGTGTGAGAGAGAGAGCGCAAGTGTGTGTGTGTGTGTGTGTGTGTGTGTGTGTGTGTGTGTGTGTGTGTGAGACACTGTGTCACTCCCTTGGCAGAGTGCAGTAGATACCTCCGATCACTGTTTGAATTCCAATTGTTTTATGCTTGAAAGCATGTATTCCTTTTCATGTACGTGAGTGAGTGAGTGCATACATGCATGTGCATGTGCGAGAGTGCTTCCAGTACAAGTACAGCTGAGTACAAGTCAATGTCAAACAGTCACAATCCTATATATATATCTTGACCATGCAGCAAGGACCTAGCGTACTGTGTGTGTGTGTGTGTGTGTGTGTGTGTGTGTGTGTGTGTGTGTGTGTGTACCACGTGGTTGTACAAGCACAGATGATGCTGACTGATGCTGACTGGACCATGAGTCGCCTCAATGCCCAGCTGTCTGCGTGTGTGTGCGTGTGCGTACGTGCGTGTTTAAATCAAATATCATTTATTGTCGAAGCAGTTTATTCTCTGTTATACAACAACTGGCTTTGAGTCAGGAGTTGAGAGATCCACTTATAACCTCAGCAAGGTCGCAACTGCTGAGGTTGTAAGTGGATCTGTGCGCACCAGTCAACAGAAGAAAAAAATAAATAAATGGGAGGTGAACGGAAATTATAAACGATGGTGTTTGTGCCCTTTTCCGGCTGGCTCAGCTTACGTCACACACTCTCACCACTTACACTGTGTGATTAATTGCTTCACACAGTGCACCTAAGAGGACTGCTCAGGATTAACTGTTTTTTGGCCACCCACTCCACCCTCTTTCACTCTGCTGAGTTTTGGAAACGCACAAATCTGGATGTGTTTGTCTGTGTGTGCTGCTCTGAACCAGAGAATGGATTGTTTGTTATTCATCATAATAAACTATCAGTGTGTGTGTCTGTCTGTGACCTTGAGTGGGCAAAAATCTCTTTATTTGAAGTGTGGTTTTCTTTGCGGTCATTCTGGGGCAATTACAATTTACTGTGGGTGTAGCCAGAGGTGAGCCGGGGTACATTCAATTGGGTTTTCATCACTCTTCTGAATAAATGTTTCTTCTCTACAGTGACATTGCACAGATAGTGATACAACAAAAAAAACAAAAACAAAACACAAGCATTGTTGTCATCATTGTCTTCATGACTGCAAACATTTAGTACACACATTATATTCCTATGAACATAATTAGGTTTATAGATAGATAGACACTTTATTGATCCCGAGGGAAATTTAGTTAGACAAGCTTTTATTGGCTACACAACCACAATATGGTTTGTTTTATACAGTACATGCTCACATTGTGATCTTCACTGTAAAGCATTTTTGTTCCCAAGTTGAAAAACACTCCAAACATGAAAAAAAAAAAATTTTTTTTTTTTTAAAAGGTAAGTAACTGCTGTTATCTATACAGAATAATAACACTGCCGCACATGATGAGTCAGCTGTCACTCAAGCAGGGAGGATTCTGGATCAGGCTTTGCTGAAAAATGGCTTCTTTCAGACCTTAAGTGGAACACGTAACAAAATCCTTCTCCAACTCCAACTTCTTTCTTACTAAATGTCCAAAAACGTTGTGTGTTAAGTGCCTTGTTCAGAGGCCACTCTGTCGGAGTCGGGAGTAGAAGAATGTCCTACGATTTTAAACTTTTCCTTCCCTAAACTTCTTTCTCTTACAGCTAAAGCAACACATAACGACTAAAAAAATAAAACCAAATGCTTATTGATGGTGGTATCAGGAAACTAGTAGCGTGCCCGAAATAGCCACAACACATCAGCATGGATTCCCTTCACTGTTCGTTAAACAGATACAAAAGACAGGAATGAAGTCGGAGTACCCACGCCTCCTCTCACGAGCTAAAACTACAACAAAAACAACCAATTAGCTGAGGACAAATTAATATGGATAAGATTAGGTCAGCTGTCCTGAGTGAGGCACACAAACAGGAGTCACGCAACAAAACAGGCCGCAGTCGGCTAATTCCTCTACATCTGATCCTCAGTAGTCCGCCAAGCACACAGCCTGGTCCAGCCTGCTCTACACAATGACTCATGACAGATAATGAAAAATACATTATCGCACTGTTCAACCGATATGTTCAATCAGTAACCTTTTTACAGTGTATATTTTGTAGTTTCTCCCTTTTAAATGGATAAGTACTCTTATGCACCACTAACTGTAAAATTGGCTGTTTCATGAGGATAAAGACCTTCATTTAGTCACTTTATATTTTTCAATGATTAATAAAGAATCACTTTTGAAAGTGTAAAGCATTTTACAGTTCCTGCAAGGCAAACCAGGCTACCATCTGTTTGATTCAAAGAAGATATTCAGTTAAGTCTCATTAACATTTTTTAGCGTTTTCGTCTACCGACACACATTTAATATGCACACATTGTGTTAGCGTTGCCTTTAGACATGTATTTAATCCATCCAAACCTTTTAACTTTTCCGGACGATTTCCACATCCAGGAGATAAGTATTAGTACGTACTTCTATTTGCTTTACTTTTTTTTAAGTCCATTAAACAAATTCTGTCAGTCTACTCTCATAGAGTAGAGAGAGGCCAACTGCCCTCACTAACTCACTCAGTGTTGTGGAGCTGCGCAGCCGTGTGGAAAACTAGGCAATTTCAGCTGCCGGAAAATGGCCCAAATGGGGTGAGGGGACCTTGGAAGTGCATCACACACACACAATAAAAAATAAGAAAAAAACAGTCACTTTGTTTTGCTTCTCTTGCTAGGTCATTTTAGAAATAGGTCTCGGGCTCATTCATCACAGGGGACCAATCGAACAGCAGTCATTGTGGTAATCAATGAGCATGTCACTGATAAGGGGAAGAAAGCTACACACTTCGCAGCCACAGGGATTCACACTTTCTCTCTCTCTCTCTATGTCACACACACACACACACACACACAGGCACTCTAAAGGAGCACACAGGAGCAGGATTGCCTTTGCTCTGGTTGCATTAGGAGGATGAAGCCTTCAGAGCAGCTACAGCAGTTCTTTGTCTTCATGATTAGGCTGCTAACATACACACTGATCAGAGCTCCCTTCTCTTCCAGTTTCTTTGCATTCACTTAACGTCGCATCAGTTTACCTCTGTTTGACTGGCACCCAAGCCAGTAGGCATCGTCATCTTTCCTCCTTCACTCTCTCTTCACTCCCTGCATTTGTTCCCTTCTTCTACATATATGAACTTTCTTCCTTTTCCCTTGCTTATTCTCTCCGACCCTGTCTCTGTCTCTCTTTCTCTTCTCCCTCCCCTCATTCATCAACTTCATCTCCCAGCCCCCCCCCCCTTTAAATTTCATCATTTACCACCAGCCCTTGCTAATTTTCTGCTATGTTAAAGCTGCCTGCCCACCACGGACCTCTCTTCAAAGCAACAATTTTCCTTTTCTCTTTATTTACAATAGAGCGGAAGCGCTGGCTGACAGCACGTCTTCGACACCCAGCATGGCAAGAATACAGTTTTAATTGAAACACACACACGCAATATCTGATAAAGTACATCACGCTTCAAACTGTTTTGTTTTTTTATACTAGTCACACAGTAACAGCAGGAGCAGGGACAAACGCTTCCCAAAGCTTCTGTTCAGCACTACTAGCTTGAAAAGCAGTGCAGGGTGGACACAAGCCCTAAAAGACATGAAAACCTGTCCGGATTAGTACCAGTTCCAGTTATAACAAGACGACAGGGATACTGTACAAAAGGCAAGGCAAGTGTATTTGTAGCACATTTCATATTCAAAGTGCTTTACATAATGTATTAAAAACATTTAAAAAAATAAAGAAAACCAGCTCTTCCATCTTGTCAGTGAGTCCCAAAAGGGGTGAGGGGAATTGGAAGACTGATTATTAGCATGTTGACATAGAGGCTGTGGTGTTTGGTTTTCCTGGTGCCGAGGCTGCTGTGTGTCAGGGTGCATCTTCTTGGGCCTGGCCGATTTGTCCTTTACAAAGCCCTCTGCTCTGAAAAGATGCCTTCGTCCCCAGAACAGATTGAAGTCATCAATGTAGTTCATCCCTTTCAGACCACAGGTCTTGTTGAGCCATGTATTCAGTGATAAAAGTCTGCTGAACCTTCTAGTTTGTCACGGCCATTAAACTGTTCAATGAAATCCTACATTAGCACTTCTGATTGCTCTCTGCAAACATCAATACAGAATAATTCGATCAATTTTGGGGTGTTCAGATGCCATTTGAGAGACCAGTGTCTCTTGGTCTCCCACAACCAAAGTTACAGGTTGAACTGTCTCTTTAGATGGGTTTTTCCCCTCTGCTCCATTCCTATGCATTGCTTTCTTGCCTTTTTCCGCTGACTTGAACACTTCATAATTTTCCCCATTCTTATCAGTACCCATCTCTATTTCTTTCTCATGGAGACATTCAAACCTGTTTTCTGGTTTTAATGTCGTGGGTAACTGTGGTCTGTGTTTATGTACGCCTTCGGCCGTCCACCAGATGTCCAGTGTCGAAGTTGGCTGATCTGAAGAAGCTGTAAATGCCCTCTGTGGGAGTACAGTCTTGCACTTACCTTCAGGTTTTGCATCCAGATTATCTCATCAGGTAGAAATTCCATTCACAGCTCATGACTTCACTGTTTCAGTGAATGGGAAATGGTGTCATTTAGAGTTAGCTGTCCATTTCAATTGTGTCGAGTTGAGTTCTGCTGAGCTAACTCACCGGCAGCAGACATTGGGAGAGTGTCAGCGAGTTCACAAGCCTTCTCCAGTGCAAATATCCTTGTTTCGAGTACGGCCATCTTCTGTAGCAATTTATGGCAATCTGTGCACTTGATGAGCACAGAGGCATGGTGTTGTCTAAAACACTGCTGTCAGTAGTCCAGTCAGCTGCTGATTGGGAGCTGAAGGCATTTGCAAGTCGATGATCGCGACCCAGTTTCTGTCATAAATTATCCTCCCAACAGATGTTCAAACTCAGAAAAATATCCTCCCAGTGATTTAGTTGTGACAGGGAGCCACCATATAAGCCATGCAGTTAAAAAAAATAATATAGCTAAATGAAAACAAAACAGATAGCATTAGAAAAGAGCGTCTGCACTGTAGGAAAGCAGGACGATTGAAAGCCGGATTTTATTCTCTGGAAATTTTTCCCCCATCCCACTCATATCAGCATATCCTTGCAGCCGCAGTTTCTTTGTCAGTGACAGCCTATTATTGCTGTCTGCGAGGATGAAAAGCTAACTATGACAAGATGACAAGGGGGATTCTTGACAGACAAAAAAAAGAAAAACATGTTCAAAGTTTAATTCTGCATTTGTTCACTCAGCCTCCTCAAGCTTTCCACACTCTGCCTTTGTGCAGGGTATATGCAGGAATCCTGAAGTTAAATTCCATACCTTTTAAGACCTTTTCAACATATTTTAAGACTGCAACACCACAAGTTGTAACTGGTTATCAGCAACACACCTTAACTTACATTTACAGTACAATACCAGTACATTCATTTTGAGATTGCAAAACAGTCTTAGTTTGACATAATTCAGATAGGCCGGGAGGGAACAAAACTCAAGAGAATAAAGTAGTGACTAACCCAAAGGTAAGGTTTATTAAAAGTAATAATAGTCACATACTCACGCTCTCTCTCACTCACACACTCACTCACAAAACATTTTCATTAACAAACATTTCCATTTGGCCTAAGAAATACAAGATTGGCCAAATTTATATTAAATCATATAGGCCTATACACACACACACACACTCACTTTAACAAAAACATTAAACATTTGCATTTGGCCTAACAAATCCAACATGGGTCATAAATTAAATTAAATAATATATTTCAACTGTGAGCTGTGGGGGAGATTCATGGCATGTGCCTCAATTCAGTTGCTTTGAGTTCCAAAAACTTTTCAGTTTGCTCCAGCTCATTGTGTTTCTCTTTGTGTCTCCTTCTAAGGGTGTTGGACTTCNAGTACTATACCAGTACATTTATTTTGAGATTGCACAACAGTCTTAGTTTGACATAATTCAGATAGGCCGGGAGGGAACAAAACTCAAGAGAATAAAGTAGTGACTAACCCAAAGGTAAGGTTTATTAAAAGTAATAATAGTCACATACTCACACTCACACACAAAACATTTTCATTAACAAACATTTGCATTTGGCCTAAGATATCCAACATGGGCCATAAATGAAATTAAATCATATATTTCAACTGTGAGCTGTGGGGAGAATTCATGGCATGTGCCTCAATTCAGTTGCTTTGAGATCCAAAAACTGTTCAGTTTGCTCCAGCTCATTGTGTTTCTCTTTGTGTCTCCTTCTAAGGGTGTTGGACTTCGTAATCAGTTGGGTCATTAATGACCCAGACTTTCCCTCTGCCTGCTCTGCCAGTTGATCCGCATCTTTCTGCAGGATGTCGCACACATCTATTAGGACCTTTCTTTTCTTTTTCAGCTCTTCTAGCTCATCTTCGACTCCTTTCCTCTTGAGGCCTTGTGTGGCGCTCTCTCTGTTCTTCCGCTGTTGTTCCAGGTGAATCCTGTACCTTGACCGTGCAGAGGCTGCAGAAGCCAGGAGCTCCTTGGTGAGAGGTACCTTCAGAACGCCCCCACAGACACTGACCTGGTCGCAGATCAACCTTTGAGCCTCCACCGAATCTTCAAGGAGGTTGCAGGTTTCAACCTCCTTGTTGATAGAGAATCCTCTCTCTACTGTGGCTTGTCCACGGGACAGAAGTAGAAGGCTCTGACAGAACCTTAACAGCACAGGGTAGGACTTGCTGAGTGCAGGAACACATCAAGCCGCTGCTCCAGTGGCTGAAAGGAGAGGAGACGCTCATCTCTACCCTCAACAGAGAGAAAGCCCTCGAATTATTGGACGATCACCTACAAATGGATAGGGAAAATGAAATAAGTAATTATTCATAGGTCATTCAATTTCATTCGTCATCTGCTTCATAATTAATTTGACAAATACATGACTGACAGCACCTGTACAAATAAAAATATAAGCAGTTTATACTTCAGAAAGTGTTAAAATTATTTCATTGCGGAAGCATTTGGAAAGAGCTTAGACAATTTAACAAGAATTTACAGAAGTATGCACAAAAATGAAACCGTTTCTATACAATATTTTTCCTACCAGCTGAAATGCCTCCTGACAACTGCTTGCTGTGCAGGAATGTTTGGACTATACTCTTCATCTTTGTGATGCACCACTCTGGATCCCTGTACATCTTTGTGGGATCCAAACNTGCGATGTGCCTGACCACTGGAAATTTCAGGGGGCTTTTTTCCTGCACTTTCCTAACCATGTTAACCAGGCCCTGCATACACTCTCTTCTGAAGGTGAGCACTGAAAGCTCACCTACCCTGCTTCCTGGTTTGCTCTGAAGTGCCTGACAAAAAAGGAACATAACTGTAAATGGTTTTTTGTATCCACCTAACACTGAACTTCACAACAATTGCTATTATTATAAGCATAATAAAATGGTAGAACAGTCAGTCATTAACATTAAACAAGCTGGTTTAGTGTAGGTAGAGCAAAAAAATCCATACATATGCATCGCTGAAAATAAACATGAAAATTACCTTGATGACAGATTCAGCACCCAGACCTATCTCAACATTCATAGGGGACACCCAGTTCGTTTCATCAGCTGCATCAACTTTGGTCAGCTTCAGGGGGGTGAGGTCCTGTAGGAGTTCCCTCTTCACAAACCGCCTCATTAGACTCTTATAAAGAAATAACAAGCAATCAGTGACAGAAGCATTAAAATAGATGAATCAAATTCTGTTACATTATTGTAATTATTACCTTCAGCAGC